>JAZGTK010007232.1:0-19650 GCA_036877625.1 Ambastaia sidthimunki | reverse complement strand
CATATTCTGAGACACACAGCAGCTCATGTTCTCTCTCAGCTTCAGTGACTCTGGTGAACACATAGAGGCTTAAACATCAAGCGAATGAATTCGTGTGACTTCACACAATGGAACAGCTCATCCTCTGGCCCTGTTAACTTCCTGCCACAGTCACTGACGAATGCACCGGGAAGTCCATACGCATCTCATGCTGATGTCACTGAGGCATTGACCAATGGAAATCCACAATTTTTCACTGACGTCTTTTTAAAAGTCCACAGGTCGGCGCGGTGCACGGAGCAGCACAGTGGCAAGATGTGGGCGTGAGTGGCACGGCTGTGGGTGATACTGGCTCAGAAAGGTTTCCTGCCGTGGCAGGGGGGCATTTGGGACAGATTAACAGTCATATGCAGATGGCTTTGGGCACTGCATTGGGGGCGATGAGCGTCTGACCAATCACGTCGTCCCTCACACCGCATTCATTTGCATGTGTTGCGTGTCACACTGATAACAACAACAATGATGATAATAATAATAATATTTATAATTAGTTTATTTTTATTCGAATTTGTATGTCTTTCCTGATTCCTGCTGGGCAGTTTGAAAGCTTTCTCTAGTTTCTAAATTTCTTGTACGTAACAAACCTGCAATGACGGAAACGCTAATACGGGTGTGTTTGTGTATATGCAGAAGTATAAGAAACTGAAGGCCACTCACTAAGACTCATCTGCTCTTAGCCTGATTTTCTGTCAGTCACTCTCAAAGTTCCCATGGCAACATCCCAGAATGCCAAAGAGGGTGACCACTCAGCTTGCCCAGTTGCCCAGCTTATTACCATAGCAACAGGCTCAGACCTGCTTTTTCAAAAGTGTTATGATTCATTTTGACATTAAGGAAAGGCCATTCCAGTATAAAAAATTGCACAGCCACATTTCCATGTTGCTTTCTTAGACTCTCTCTTCTTACTCTTTCAGTCTCTCACTTAATTTTTGGTCCTTTTTTCTTCACACACTCTTGCAACCCAATATTCTCTCTTGATCCATTTTCCCTGCAAGTAAGAGTTTGTACTGTTTCTCAGATTTGCTCAGGGGGTCTTTCAGACCTCCGTCTGCAGGTCCATGATCTCCTGGCCCACCAGAGGGATGGTGGCGCTGGCCTTCTCCCACTCCACCGCCTGCATCTCCAGGGGAGAAGCCTGCAGGGGTTCGAGCTCCTTACGCACCCATGACGGTGGGGAGTGGGTCTTCCTGATGCCCTCCCACGCCCGCTTGCTGGGGGTCTGCTGCTTGTCCTGCACACATAGAAAAATGAAGATGAAGTATGTATCTTGAAGGTGATAAGATCCACAAACATCTGGGTCATATTTCACCCCGTAATCAAAAGCCAAAAAAAATACAATTATATTTAGCAAAAAAGATTTAAAAACCATTATGATTGTTTTAGCAAATATAAAGTTGCTCAGTTTTTAGGTGGGATACGTTGTGCCAAGACGCGTTTTGTTTTAAATTCAGGTCAAATGCTAAAAAATTGGAACATCCCAAAGCCCTTTTTATTCAACAAATTATGATTTATACAAAATATAATTTATCTTTTATTCCTGTTGATTTTAATGTGAAATACAGTCTGGATATTTCTTCATGACATTCCATGACATTCCTGTAAATGCCAATTAGAAAAATGCTAAATGCTAGCAGTGGAAGTGACTGAACCGATATCGTACACTAAGGTTGGTTTTATCGCTGCCTCCTGAAGACACACTCCATCTTTTCCCAGCCTTCCCGTCCACCGGTGGAGAATCTCTGTCCTTCTCTGCATGCTGCAACTTCCTGTTTAAGTCCTGGAACATGTCCTGGTGGCGCTTCCGTGTGTGCATGATCTTCTGTAAGATATAACAGGACTAAAAACTCTGCAGAAATGAATAAAACCATTAAACACAAGTGCAGTAATATTTACATGATACTCACCTCAAAGTCCAGCTCAGCGTAGCGTGATTTTCTTCTCTACAGAGAAAAGAACAAATATGGATGTTATGTGTTGAAGTGTTCCTGTAGCTCAACTGGTAGAGCATTGCGTTAGCAGCGCAAAGGTTGTGGGTTCGATCCCAGGGAACAAAAGTACTGATAAAAATTTATACATTAAATTCACTGTAAGTCGCTTTGGATAAAAGCGTCTGCCAAATGAATAAATGTAAAGTGTTATTTGGGGAAAAAAACTATTTATGGTTATTGTAGTTCTTTCACGTTTCCTTTTTTGTAGTTCTTTGTCTGTTATTGTTTGTATTATTTCACTCTGTTTTTGTGACGTCTGCACATTTTCATTGCATTAATTAGGTTTCATGTTTGCATTATAAAATCATCTACATTTGCAAACAGATCCAGATCTATCGCATTTTCAGCACGTTACACATCATGTAGACAAAACAGTAACATTTTGACACAGGAAATGCACTGGATCACTTGTATATCGCATGTTTTCAGCTGAGCTCCTGGCATGCGCATGCAGGAAACAGCTTGTGACCGCATGGCCTTTCTTTAGCCCGTCGGAGAGTGTCTGAGGGCAGCCTGACATTCTGCATGCTCTGAGCACGGCTGCAGCTGCGGATCCGCAGTGCATTCTGGGAACTTGTTTGGCCTGAGGTGAGGAGGAATCTACGCTTGTCATCTGCTCCCTTTTAAAACATGAGCAAAATCTGACCTTTACAGAGACTTTTTCCTAAGAGGGATAATTGCAAAGGCAAAGCGGCATAATTTATGGAGCCTCCTGTCATTTCTTCAAAGCGCACTCCTTTGAAACTGCAGATTTTTCATGCCATTAAATGTTTTGATGTGGCATCAGTATTTGTTGAAACGGACTCGATGCGCATTTGCCGATGTCAGTTGAAATGTTGTTGCAGGGCTGTAATGACACTCTCTGCAAACATGCTTTTTTCCCTTTTGTGCACAAATGAGGACACTCGCTCCCTTGTGGCAAATATGACAAACATTGATGTGAATTCATAGACTTGCAAGCAGATGGGTCTACAGCGCGTCTCCTTGGACCGTAAACCAAAGTGTCCATCAGTCATTAGAAATAATCATAGCTGAGGAAAAAGAGGGGGCGGTATGGCAATGACAAGAAAATGATTTATAAAAAGAAACCCTGATTTTGCGTGACGTTTGCGCAGTTGTGAGATGTGTTATACAAGCACATTTACGCTCTGCACTGTTGGCCATCAATTGTTAACGAATCGTCGTTTAGAAACCTCTCGGTCACTAGGGGTCTGATTAATGATGCAGGGTTTACATTATTTAGTACAAACAAGCTTATCCGCATTGTGGAAATGAGTTCAACATGTCTGTCATGTTATGATTTGTGATCACATATATCATGTCTTACCTCCAGGGAGCTCATAGACAGGGTGGACACCGTCTCACTCTTGGACATCATGCCAGAGTTGCCCATCTCGCCCTGCTCGCCCGTGTTGTTGGTCATCTGGGAATCGCTGGAGATGTTCTGCACTGTCTGCTTGGGGGAGTCTCTGTCTAAGCAGGACACGTTAACTCGATCTGTGGGCAAGCTCTTCAGCCCAAAACCTGGAACTGGATCTGAGCCAGCCGTGTTGGAAAGGTGGATGAGCCTGGTCTGGGGTAACTGTTCGATAGTGATGTTGTACTTGGGGGCTTGGTCCTCCTTCCCGCCCTTTGTGGGCCTAAGCGTGTTGTTATTGTTGGGTAGGAGAACGTAACCCTGGTTGGTTCCTCCACCTTCGGGCCCGCCACTGTCTCCCGGAGCTCCGTCCAGCTGCTTGAAGAGCTCTCCATCACATATATAAATAGATTTGGCTCCGGGAAGCTCGGTGCTGACCCCGGCGATGGCGCCCTTCTCACGGCGCATGGTGAGAGTGTGGCTGGCGTAGTCTGCAATGTTCTGCAAGTGAACCTTTGCCATGCTGGCAGGAAGAGTATTGAAGTTGGAACCTTTCTGGACTGTGATCTGCTGGGCTGCAACCTTCTCCTCACCCTGCAGAGAAGAACGCTTGAGGGTGCCTGCAAAACAGAGCGAGAAAGCATTAGCATGCTGATGGATGGGGCAGTGCTACATTTCATTGCTTTTCAACCTCCCTTATCAGCACAAATTACGATATCATCCATCTAAATAAAACTTCGCTGAATCGTGACACTCAAATATGGTCCAAAACTAAAAAAAGCCTAACAGATGCTTCTGATGTACAGAAATTAAAAGCTTCAGGGCCCTTTTGCATGACTTGCTTCAGGGCTTCAATGCACCTCAGAAAAAAAGTGTCAGGCATTGCTTTGAATTCCAGAAGAAAAGCACTGCAAATAGCATCATGGGAGTTTTTACGGTTGTCTGGTAGAAAGGAGGTAGAAAGTCAACAGTGAAAATGTTAAAGCTGCAATCTATAAAATCTTTGCTTCTCTATCGCCATCTCTGTTTGAAACACGTAACTGCAGGGTGGAGTTTTCGTTTTTGAATTTTCTTAATGTGGATGACAAGTTTTAATTCTAAACAACTGCTTTAGGAACAAGCTACATCTACAGTACCTGGACATGTGATGTAGTAGCCGGATCTTTCTATTTACAGACCAAAATTTCCTATAATATTAGACATGACTCACTCAAATTATAAATTGTTATTAACTTGCAGTTAAAAATTACGTTAAGGTAAGAGGAATGTGTTGAACACTGATCTGTCATGTACCCCATAACTGATTTTTGTTCATTTTTAACCAACAAAAGTTACGAATTGCAGCTTTAATGAAACAGGCCATTTGTACTGAGGTGGAGTTTAAAATCGTTTGAACTTTGAGTGTCATATCACAACGCTTGACTTGTGCACAACACTTGAGTTGCAAGTATTGATTGCAACATCACTTCAATGCACCGATGTTGATGCAATTCATGCGACAGGCCCTTTATAGAAACTACATGAACAGAATCCAAAAGAAACCTGCATTTTTATTCCTACACTTAAAAAAAACCCAAATCACTCTGTCATCACATCCAAGTCTATATTTCCAGATGCTGGCTTATCATCTTCCCTTCTGGACATATAATCAGATTTACGTTTGTGATAGATATCAGAGAAGAAAGCTGCTATCTGATAAAGGAACGTCAGTCGGGACATAATTAGGACAGGCCGACAGATCTGAGGCACAGCAAGGGAGCAAACGAGTCTGTTTATCTGCATTTTGCTGCTCATCAGCTAGCAGATCACAAATCTGACTGCACAAAATGCATTATGGGGCCTTAAATGCAAAATGTCTCTTGTCAAAACAGCAGGCTGCACCTCTCACCGGATGTCACGGTAACTAAACGAGTGGAGCAAACGGAGTCAATCACGGGCTGTGTCTGAAATAGCCACCATACCCCTAAATAGTGCACTATTTAGGGAGACGTACAAAATTACAGTGCATTCAATCTATTAGTGAACTGATATAGTTCCATGTAGGGAATAGTGAGTGAGGGCATATGGCTTTGATTCGGACACAGCCATAGACTTTAAGCCACGTCGTGAGACTCACCAGATCGACAAGCCATGTCCACGTCCTTCTCAAAGTCGGTCTGGAAAACACATTAACAACGATTCACCAGAACTGAAGCTTGCAATTAGTTTTGAATATTAAATAGAAATACACATGTAAGGCAGAGCGAACTGTAACAGCAAGTCACCATCAGCTGAGCATGGCCATTTTGGAAAGATCCACCAGAGTCTCCATTTCCGTCCTCTTGGCGATCAACAACTCGGCACTTCACGGCTTCTTGGACCTAAACAGCCATCAGAATTACATCTAAACATTGAAACTGCAGGTGGGCCTTTAAATGCAAAGACAGATTCAAGACTACATAGCACCAGGTTTTGGACCGGTTTACCCACCTCTCTGCGCAGGATGCAATGAACCATCACAATAACAAAGCCTTCAAGAGAGTCAAAGACCGCAAAGAGGATCTGAAACAGGGCCGAGCGGCGGTCAGTGATAGCCAGGACTGCGGACATCCAAGTGAGAGCCAGTAGTGGCAATACAACACAAGAGCTCCACAGCGACGCCCTACAGGACAGAATTAGAATTACAGTCAGGGGTGCTAATATCACAAATGACAGACAAAATAACAAAGAGGGCAAAGAAATGGATAAATATTTCTTAAAAGGATAAATTTCTTTCTAAAGAGTGATTTTGTTTGATTGTTTAGAAATTTCTGAAAGTTATAGAATAAATATCTTCCATGCATATTTGTTTAGGGTCTGATAAGTGTTACGAATCTGGTGTTTTACTAAAAAGCTTTAATATCTAATATTAACACAAATACAAAAATCAATACGTTTAGTCAATACAGTTTGTAATTTAAGTTAGAGTTGCCCTTTTTGTTGATTATACTCTAAACAATATCAATATACTCATAACATATAAGTTCATCACAGTTCAAAACATATGACAACAAGTGCAACAGGTTTAAAAAAAGCCAAAAGAAGCAAAGTAAAACATGAGAAATGGAAGACAGAAATAAAGGATAAATGAGAGGATTACAGATGAAGGCATGTAGACACACCGGTGGGTTTTGGGGAAGAAATCTCTCATGATTGTGGATTTGGAGGGAGGGGCCAACATGCTAAGATCAATCTCCTAATGTTTCCTTTTTAATCCTCTAAAAATCCTTTAAACATTTCTTTACATCAGATTTGGTCTTTTGCATGTCTATTTAACACACATAATCACTCACATTGTCCCATACAGATCCAATCATGCAGAAAAACTTCTCATATAAATACCTACAGCCCAACTTCACTCAGTACTGGCTACACTATAACATGTTGTAGGATGTAACTTCAAGTTATCTTAAGTCTTCTGTCTTCCAGACTTTAATTGAACCGACTTGACTTCAAAAGGACAAAAAATGGCTTTGGGTATCTTTCAAACCATCAGTTTTGGTTGATCCAGATTGGTTGCTCAGATTATAAATCAACCTTGTCTTACACCTAACACACACTTGTTTTATGTTTATACCTTATTAGCACTCAAGCAATGTCTTTTAATTTAGAGTAATATACGGCAGAAAACATGTTTAACTGTTCATTATGTTTAAGAACCAGTATAGCAGTTTATATCCTGAATCACACAAAAGGCCTGACAGATAATTATGGCAGATCGCTATAAGGTCACCATAAGGTCGTTTGGAAGCCCAGACATTTATATACGCATACAAACATTTGCTCATGCATAGAAAACATTTTAACCTTTCACCTTACCGCCTGCTAATGCATGTTTACAAACGACTGCAATTCAGCATGTAAAATAAATATACATTACATGAATATAGCGTACAATACAGACTGTGTTAAGCACATGTTTAACCTTTCCTCGCCGTTTCTCTACTGCTGTCACACACAACAACATGTGTAATAGTCCCTCACACACATGCATTACAGAAATGACTGGTTTAAATGATCTCACGTAACAGAGCTGAAACAGCAGCGAGCAGAAAGCTACAGTAATGATGGAGAACAGCATCTCTCATTACAGTCCCACAGTCAGATCGGTCATTTATTACACTGCTTCTAATACCACACCTTACAAAGAGCTGCCATGGCAACCACACATTCCACCACAACAGCTATTCCAGTCCCCAGCTAACAATTTTAGGTGGTAAGAACGTTTCCCTAACTTTTCCATTAAGTGACAAAAATGTTATTTTGAATGTTGTATTAACATTCAAAACATTTATTTTTTAGACTTCGCATTGCTTGGTTACAGGAACGTTGTTCAAATTTTCAAAACGTCCCACTAACAACTTAAGAATAACGTTGTTGATGTTTGATATATAACGTTAAAAACATTCTACTAACGTTTCTGCAAGGGCGTTTTGATAACTTGGAGAGCGTTAGCCAACATAACATGAGAATTTTCATTGTTAGTTGGGTCTTTGTTTCCATAAGAAAACTGTGGTTACTTGGTATCACTGCCATCAAAGAATACAAAAAATAGTCTTACACCAAGTCTACATATCGGTTGATACCTACAGTACATACTGATTACTACACAGAGTGGGGGGCCAGTGGGGGAGGTACATCTGATATAGGCTAATATAAATACATTTTAAAACAACTGAGATTACACATTTACAAATTCAAAAATATATGTCCATTATCAATGGACATTATAACAAACTGAACATTATCTAATGATTGTTGGAAGATTTGAAGGTAAAGCTACAATAATGCTTTTGTAAATCGGACAAGGAGTCACAGTTACCACCCAATGCGGTAACAGTAAAAAGGATAAAACAGAGGTTTTCCCATCTTTATTATGCTGGTTGAAAGTCTCTTCACATCCTGATGGCACTCACTGAGTAAAGTGGTTTAAAGTTTTTAATTTAAACACTGTATGTACCTTCTGTGGAAGGTTACCAGGCTTTTGTAAGCCTCTGGTCTGTTACACTCTGTGAAACACGGGCACCCTCACACAAACACACCGACTGGGCTCCTACTGCTTCTACTGAGCCCTGTCCTCACTACTGACTTCTGACAGAACAGCAGGGGGAGGGAAATGAATGGGGGGAGAAACCGGAACAGAAGAAAGAGGTGTGAGGCAAAAAAAATGCATAAAAAAAAGCAAAACAGAACCCAAGACATCAAAAGAGTTGGTAAATATTTAGCGAGACTAACATGGCGTTACTGGTAGCTGTGGTGGAAACGTCAGCCGAGGAGACAACTCCGCACTTGGCACATTTGAGCGTCATATTGTACAGTGGCACTGTCATCTGACTGCAAAGTCAAATCAACACACTGAAATACACATGTACACTGACATATAACCACACACACACTCTTACCACATACGGCCAGGGTCCAAAATTAACACCTGCCTGATGCAAGTAAAACTGGCTTTCTGATACTCTGGTCTGTGACATTATTAGAAGGGGCGGCCTTACAGTAAGTGGATTACACAGAATTGGAAAAATAGAAGTTAGACCCTCGATGAGGTAAACGATGCCAATAAAAGGCACTGTAAACCGTTTAATAACAAAAGTGTTGCACTGTACTGAAACATACACCATCAGGAGTTTATCTAAAGTCCCTCTAGTTCCTGTAGAACTACTTGTGGTGACTCACAAGTGTAATTTTCTGCATTTAGCTACTAAAACAAAAATATAGAAAAAAAGTCCCATCACGACTGGCTCTTCTCCAGTCACATGACCGGAGCGATTTGTCACAAATACTCATCAAAGAAAGCTAATTCAATCTATTGTCTTGTGGCCAGTTTTTACATCTTTAATTAAAAATAGTTTCATGGCTACCAACGAATACATTTGTCGTGAATTTTTTTCTCAGTTCACTCAGCACAGGCAGGTGTGGCTACGTTTATTTTGGACCCTTCATACATCCGTACACAGAGCTAGCGTTTACACAGAGCTAGCGGTCACAGTTTCCTGTTCCAGCTCGCACTCAGGGCAGATTTCTGTCAGGGTTTGGGGAAGCATGTAGAAATGATGAAAAATATGCTGTCACATCAGTTTCATTTCCAAACAGGCCCGATTGAACAAGTGGGACGAGGAGGTAATGAGAAATCATTAAGGCTTTATGCAGTGCTTGTATATATGGGGTGCAATCACATATTTCCACTGACAGTCTATGTGAAATACTACTTGTTAAGATTTTGAATCTGTCCTATCCGTGACATCAAAGTCTTTTTTTTTGCATTTGTATGCCATATGTTATTTGCTTGATTTAGGCTGCGAGCAGTTTAGCTGCCCCCCTCCACATCTGTCTTCGGACCCTGGAGAGAAACATGGTAACTCAAAAAGCTGGCTGATAAACACACACACAAACATTCATTCGTGCTGACAGCTGTACAGCGTGCGTTCAGACTCCAGCTACATCACGGTCATTTTAGGAGACACACTGAAGATAAGCAACATCATGACTGCCAATATCCTGTGAGCTGTACTGTACAGTGTCTATGTGCATCCACTGTATGTGTGATCTGCTGTTTTTAACATCATAATGTCATTGCTCAGAGGTTGTACTTTTGCATTGGTTTTATTTCTGATGCTTCTTAAATTTTGGTTAAACAGAAATAAATGAGCATGTTTTAGATGATGCTCCTTGTTATGTTTTTTTTTTCAAAAAACATGGGAAGAATGTACTGTAACTCAAAATACACAATCTCACTGCGAGAACATCGATACGTGTCGTGAGATAAAGTAGCTAAATACTTACATATAAATATATATAGTATATAATATTTCCTCCATCTCCAGTGTGACTGCGAGACTGCTTTCTGTTTTATTGACATCACAGTTTGCATGCATTTCTTTGATAGAGTTTCAGCCTGTGATGATTTTTTTTCAATCTATGCATTACTGTAATATCACCTTTGGATAGAGAGCATCTAATACTGTCAGCTTTATTATCCCAAAGTATGCTTTTACTGCATCCCGAGTGTGTTTTAATAATTGCAGACAGCCGCATAAAAAATATGCAAAATGCATTCCGTTTTTCAAAGCGCAATAAAAGCGACATTAATTATTCAACAACGTCCCGAAATATTTCATACAACTGCTGCACTTACACAAAATGGCCACCTGCAAAACACACTCAAAAACATCAGCTTGGCATGGCAGCTGCAAACGGGCAGGAAGTCAACTCTGCTACTGGCAGACATGTAGATTAAAAAGCACATAATATAAGAAATTCAATTCCAAGCGAAAGGCCAATACGACCAATAAAACCTCACCGGAGGCAGTGATATTAAAAAGCAATCAGCATTTTTGGAATTTACAAGACCATCTTGCTAGCAGGTGGCTGAACTTCAAAGATGGAGCTGATAGGATCCTACCAAATATTAAAACAGCTTTGCTCATTTTTTAATTTTCATTTTGACATAGTTCGTCATTCGCCTTTTTCTTGCCACGGGTAATAAAGAAAGTTCTTGCTTGATGAAGTTGACAGCAAACGGCTTATAGGTTTCCTCTTTAATAATCTAAAACGATAACGCCAGAATTTAAAGATACACAGAGACAATCAAAGTGCTCGTTCTGTACTCTGTATATTTAATAGCAACACTTATTAATTAAGCTAACGACAAATGCTGTTTAAGAACAAGGGTGAGGTAAAATCTCAAGTCAGCCGTTCTTTGTCTCGGCTCTGTTTAACAACAGTCTGTCTTGAGTGAATCTGTTTCCACAGATAAAGCAATGCAGTGAATGTCTGCCAGAAAATACTGGAGCAAATATAAAAGTTCTTGGAACTGTAAAACTATTTTCCATTTGTGAGATCAAAACCCTAAATACTTTTTAATGCACGTTGCTTTGTAATCTTTCATTAAAATAACTAGATCAAAAATTTCAAACAAATTTCCTCCTGCTGATGTTATGAAGGTCACACGGGCTATTGGATAATGTTAACCAAAAACCAGATAACTATAACATTTGATTCAAACTTGCTTGGCTCCATTCTGTAAAATCTGCATTCCTCTCCATCCAATCAAATGGTGTCACATTTTTTCTCAATAAATATCCTGTTTTATTTAAAAATTTAGCACATTGCAGATGCAAAATGGGTTGCGAATAGCAATTCACCTTGACTTTAAGCACAAACCCAACTCTGACTTTTACGAAAAATTGTTTAAACAATGAAATCTCCGTACTTAGAATACTTAACACACACAAGCATTCTGTTCCACCCTCAGTCGCATACAAACACACTTCCACACAGAAATCCACCAGCTAAATCTGCTAAAACAAATTTATACTTCTTAATCAGAAACTTAGATGTAAATCATATCAGAAAACCTTTTAAAACCGAGGAGTTTGAGTTTCCCAAAACCCTAATTAGAATGACATCAGGCAAATTTAAGCACAATTTCTTGTAATGCTGAAGGTATTTAAACTTGTAGTTTCCTAATTATGGGAGGAGCTAAGGCCGAGCTAATCAAAGATACGATGGATAGACCCGCATCTCAGCCAATCAGTGATGGGGTGGGAGGGGCAGAGAGGAGAGCCCTGAGTGTGAGCGAGGGGAAACTGTGGTAACGCTTTTAAACAGCACAAAAACATAATCAATCATAGAAGAGGCAAACACACCGCTTGTTCAAATAAAATAATCTGAAAAAAGGAAGAAAGGACAAAAGAAAGAAAACAGTTGGATGCAGAGACAATGCCAGTACAGGCACGCGTCAGCCTGTCGACAGAGGAGCTTGGCCCAGAAAAGGAAACACAATCATGAGTCATAACATGAGTAATATTCCTCCTCACCATGATAAATCTCAGGCCACATTTGTGCTTTGAGGCCATGAGAGCTTTAGCCAGGTAGAATGCATGTGAATTTAGAAAGAATCTTGGAACAATTTTTCTGCGTAATTAATGATTCATGAAGCAGAACTGGACAGCCAGCGATCATGAAGCCCTTATAATGAGGTCTATAATAACAGTTCTCAGCTTATACTTGAGCTCAATGACATTCAGCTTCAAGACTTAAAACCTTGTCAGAATCAATGGATATAATGAGAACGCAGCTCGGTCTGAACGCTATCGATTGGACACATGAAGCTGATGTGTTATGTAAAATTTCCTTTGCCGGGTCTTGCGTCTGCCCCTCACATAAACATTTCACACATAGATACGACATGCGTGAATTCAAACGGCTTTGCGTCGAGATGCACATCGACACCTAAAAATCAAACAAAGCTGGAGAGATGATTAAAGCGACACATGGAAGAAAAATCACCAACGGAAATGCAAAAGAAATGCAATGAAGTGAGCAAACGTGTTGTCGCATTTGACGAGACCAATAACCAGACGGTTGCGATCTCTCCCCCGCATCATGTTCTTTACTTTGTCTTTTGAGTCAACAATTTCACTTTGTTTTTATATTTATCATCCAATGATTTATTCTCTCTCAATCTTTATTGAAACCCTCCTCCATCTCTTGTGTCATTTTTCGTCTTTTACAAAGTTTTTTATGTTTATTTGGGCTAATTTGTGTCCTGTTGGAGGGGGGAGTGATGTCATCAGAGACGCAGCCAATAAACATCTTTTCCAGGGCTGGTTAGAGGTCAGCCAATGAGATCAATGCGTGCTGTGAATCATACCCTGCTCTCTCCTTGAGTTTCATATCAGTTATGCCATCTTTGGACACTAGTTTGTTAAAAACCAGAATCCCAATAACCATGTTAACCTGGTGAAGAAAAAGGAAAGAGGTAAACAGACATATCAAATGCATATCAAAATCCTGTCCAGTCTCACAACGGAAACAATGTAGCTGTTTTATACATTGTGTAATGCTTTGCCAAGTTCTCTATGAAAAGCCTAAACAATTTTGGTGGTGCATAGGAAATCATAGCTGGAAAAATATTTCCTGTTGACACCTGTTTTACCAACATCTGCCAAAATGAAATCCGTTATTCAGCAAAACAGACACTGCCATAATACTTGGTAATGCTGTCTAAACCCCAGATCAGGTTTAATTAGTCTGCAGTGGTGTAATGACTATTACGCCCAAACCAAATTAAGCACACTTAGTCTAAGCTGTGTTTAAACAGATCCCCAATACAAATTACCTTGTGTAGGTGTGAAGGTAAAATCAGGAATTCCCTCCTCATTCACTGTTATTCTAAAAGCTTGTCATTAAAACTTTATTTATTGTAACATTATACAATACGTTTGGGTGTAGTAATGCTAGCATGTTTAGCATTTATTCTAGAGATGAAGGACTCAAGAATCCATCAAGAGAAAAAGAGACTGTACCAAAACAACAGCAGCAGCCGGCCCCACGAATGCATACAGCAGTCCGCCTTCCAGAGACAGCCAGCAGCTAACACAATTAAAGCAATAAAAATGTCAGATGACAGATGCATCAGTCATGCAGCTGAGTCGCTATTGGTTGCTTTCAACAGGTCATGTGATCACTCCACCAATGAGAGGATAAATTGACTAAAGAAGAAGAGAAGAGAAAACAGAAGAGTTCATTATATTCATACTTACTAGTTAACAGTGCCGTAACCCTTCGCCTTGGTAAAACCAACAGAAATGGCTACAACAAGAGCAGGTAAACCTACAAAAGAGAACAGAAATTAGTTAAAAGTACAGTAGATAGGTAGCTGAGACTACATACTAAATATATATCATTATATACTAAATTTAAGAGGAACTATTAGATTAACTAGTCAACCTCACGAAAGAACTAGTTGATTGTCAGAACGATTAGTCAATTAGTCAACCACTGTGACCCACGTCTAATATACTATATAACTGTAGAAGAACTGATTTAAAATAGTTTTGATGAGTTATATCATATCACACGATATGTGCATAAAGACAGACAGGAAGGCAGACAGCCTCACCCCAGCCAAGACAGAGAAAACGCTTGCGAATGATGCGGTTTCTAAGACGGCCAGTCACGGCCATGTAAGACTGCCACGCCTCCGTCAGAACCCAACAGAAAGAGGACAGGAAGAAGAAATGCAGAAAAGCAGCCACAAGAGTACAAACAACCTGAGAAAAAGAGAGAGAATGAGAACAGAGAGAGTGATCGAGAAAAAGGAAGAGAAAGAGAAAGAGAGAGAGAAAGAGAGAGAGAGAGAGAGAGAGAGAGAGAGAGAGAGAAATGAGTTAATCAAAGAAAACGGGACATAGAAAGAAGAAATGAGAAATATTAAAAAGACTTGAGTCAATGTTGAATTCAGTTTGAAACAGTCTCTGTGTGAATGCAGCGAAACAGTCTCTGTGTGAATGCAGCGAAACAGTCTCTGTGTGAATGCAGCGAAACAGTCTCTGTGTGAATGCAGTGAATGCAGCGAAACAGTCTCTGTGTGAATGCAGTGAATGCAGCGAAACAGTTTGTGTGTGATGTACCTTGTTCCGTGTCTGAGTCTGTCCGATGAGGATAAGAGCGTTGGAGGAGATGATGGACAGACAGAAGTTGATGAGGATGACAGAACGCTCTGACCGGATGTACCTGTTGAAAAACACACTGACACATTTAAGCAAGACAGCTGGATGACGTCTTCCACAGAAAACTACTCTTGCAATCTCAAAGTTCATACAAGCTTCCACAAATCACTTTAACTTCACCTGATGTGTGATTGCTCTATATGTGCATGTGATTCAGAGCTCAAAAATAAACAGAGATGAGGTTTTGTTAAAAGTGAGAATGATTTGTGATAGTTTTGGACGATTAGAATGCACTGACAATGATAAACAAGCCACTGTTTACAGTATGCCATCGTTTTTTTGTGTTATAAATTTATACCATTTTACAAGCAAACAAAAATCAACAAATAAATGTTTTTATAAAAACTTACTGTATACTGAAAAATATTGCAATACAAATAAACTGTTGCAAAAAATAAATTCTGTATTTTTTTTCTTTAGTGGTGCCAGTAAAAATGCAGATAAAATCATTTTTTTTACACAACCTGATTTCAGGACTTAAAATACTGTTATGACAAATATTAAAGACCTCTTCACAAATACAAGCCGCTGTCCATGGTGCTGAAACTCCTGTGACTTCATTGTGTTATTGCGAGTTTCTCTTGCTTGTAAACGGTTAAATAGCGTTTCAGAAGCTGAAGATCTTTCTCTTACCTCCAAACAGACACATAGATGATGATGAGCAGAAGCAGGGTGAGGGAGGAGACCCCACAGCCCACGATCAGAGTTACCGATGGAAGCTGGGTCTTATCCATGTTCTGTCAACACAAGAAAATGAACTCTGTTAGCACTCAGAAATGCTAACCGCGCATCAGGCTAGCTGTCTGCCACTGGACATGTGATTCTGTGCTAAAAACAGCAGAGCAGAGTGAGCTGCTGTTTACGAGACGTACGGCTAAGGAACAAGGTGAGATGAAGGTCACTCAGCCGAGAGCTGAATACTATGGACTGAGAGAACAGCATATAGACACGCTAACAACCTATAGATGCTGGATCACTAGCAATGTCGTATAGAAACCGCAAAAACATGCATGTAATGCGCTGAGAATTGCTCGTATAGAGACTGTGAACCAAAACCCTGAGATTTAACACACATTTGCAGGCTGGCGCAACCATTGTCTTGGTTGCCATGGTGACGTGGTGGAGAAACAGCGGCCGCTGCAGTGGTGCATGCAGCATTAACCATACCATAAGCAGCAATGTGCGTTAGCGGTTGCATGGGTTTCTGAATACCTGCGTTCCTTCCGGAGGCTGACAAACTGGCTCAAACTCGTACGCTAAACGACAGCCATCACCACTAATACGCATCTAAAAACGCTAAGCATTAGGATGCTAATACATTTTAAATACATCAAAGTGGTTTGATGCTTAACGCTCTGAAGAATGCCCACCGGTGCCAGACATCCTCAGTGGTGCGGACTTCTCACCTTATCTCCAAAACTCTCAGACATATACGCACACACAGAGATAATTGGTTGAGTTTATAGCCTGTCTTGTCTCCAGGTTTAATGTGCGCACAGGGCCGAGTTAATTAAATCCTTCTGATTAATCTGCACTGCAGTGAGGTCCCTACTGACAATCAAGAAAGCAATGTATCCTCTGAGACGAAGTTTGTCTTCTCTTAGCCAATCAAACACTTGACTAAACTTAAGCTTATGTGGAAAGCTAGTACCCAAAGCAACCTCTATTAAACCAAAGAAACTGTTTAGTCCGTCATGGCAGACACAGACCCAAAGCAAAGATGAACCCATCAGGTGACAAGATGGAGGTCTTCGTCATTTTTGGCTATAGGTCTCAGAGGTCAAGAGTATTTGCATATACATTTAAAAAAAACATGGAATTTATGTCATTAGTCATGTGTCATTAGTGTTTAGAACATTACAGTCCCTCCCCCATACTGTACCACCTGCCAATGACTGGCTAAGTAGCAAATTATGGTTCTTGGATATGATTATTTTCTTTTTAAATATATATTTTTTAAAAAGCTTTGTTAACCTCTCTAACCGTAACCTCTTTCTCTACCAGTATTCATCTTCCAATAACAATGGCCAAAAGCCTGCCTTGTTTTTGGAAGATGAATAGTTATTTCATTTAGGACGATGGCCTACCTCACAATGCCTCGACACAGTCTGCAGTTTTTCTCGCCATTTTCACTGACCCATATTTGAAACCGAGCCGTTCAGAGTTTCATCTGAGGCCAACTGCAGCACAACTGTAGCATCCGTTCAATATGATTCCGGACTCACCCACAGCTGAATGTGCAACTGGAAACATCTGAGTGCCGGCAGGGTGAATGCTACAAGACTCACTGCAGTGTAACTTCTCATACTTTTGTAATATTTGCACTGCAGATATTTTACATAAGTCTCATCCTCCATCAGTTTCAGAATGGAGGAGTCAGGAAAAGAGAGACCAGTTGTTGTTTTCTGGCTCTTTCTTATTCCGAGTCTGTTGTGGGAAGAGGGGATGACGGATGGGCCATTTTGAGGTGGCAAGTGGAGCTGCAGGAATACCGGTGGAGATCTGGACCGGGAGGAAAAGAGACAGACAGGGAGAGGAGCCAAAGGGGAGGAACTGCCCTCCCTTCTGCTGGCACACGGCAACACAAATGAAATCCCTACAATATGCTTCCCACGAGGCATGTAAAGAGCTAACTGCGACACTCTCTTACTTTACCTCCTTCCCAGCAGGTAGAGCGAGGCACGCAGTGGACGTGTGGAACAGGATTAGCATACCGCTACAGCTACAGGGAGACGTGCAGATCATGCGGTTTTACACACACAACCACAAATGCAAACACCGGCGCATCTAATGCATAACTGCACACAGAAGCACTCCAACAGACAGACCTGCAGAAGAACAAAGATCTTCACAGAATTAAAATAAGTGTGAGCTGAAAAGATTAGAATAGAAAACGATTTTATTCTGAAACACAGAGCGCTTGTGTGTAACATCAGCTCTGCAGCACTGTGTAAGGAATAATGTAGTTTCAGGATCCATTATTTATTTATTATTTATCCATTTATTTCTTTATACCTATACAATTCTATACATTTTATATTAATTTATGTCTATATAATCCTATTTAGTCAGGCTTATAAATGTAAACATAAATACTTTTGACTTGATAAAAGCAATCAATTTAGAATTTTACCACTTTTTTTAAAATTACCTTCCAAAACATTTCCACTATGTGCTTTAAAACACATCTAAAATTCTGTTATGGTCATACTAACTAACCACCCAAGTGACTTTAACGCTTGAATCAGCCAATCAGAAACATCTTGGCAGAGAAAATGGGAAAAGACATGGCCATTGTTTTTGCCAGTAGGGTATAAAGCTTCCTCTTCCTCTTTTTTTTGGCTCGCTGGCTCATATCTGGGCCAAGCTGCACAAAGAGAGTGTTATAGCGTCTTCTATAGCTTTAAGAACTTCCACTGCCCATGCTGTTTCCAGGGCAACTGGTGAATAAACTGCTTCAGAGGCAGTTTCCAGTCTAATAATAACTAATCATTCCGAATGAAAATTCCACACAAAGACACTGCCCTTCCCTGCACTAAACCCAACCAAATCACATCCTTTTGACAAAGAAACTGTTTTTACACTACACGTACAGCTTTACACAACACCCATCCCTCTAAGGCCCACGTCTACTGATGCGTGTCATCAGGACATACAATTTACACCTATGGAACGCAAACAAAATCACCACACACGTTTGGGTGTATTTGAAACCGTGCGTTTGAGATGCACAGCACAGTATGTATGTTCCACATATGAATATAATCCATACAAAGAAAATAAAGGTGTGCATGTGTGTGCTTCTTTTTTAAAAATTAAAATGCATTTAAAAAAATAAGCATCAAGCAAACATCTAATTTTTAATGGCATGCATTTTTGTCTGTACAAACACGTAATGTATGCAAATCCAACAGAACAGAAAAGCCATCACGCTGTTTCATCGCTAGATCTTTTTACTAAAACATGCACACTCAACAATCTCCCTATTGCAAACATACACCGCTATAACGATGCACTAAAGCATCTTAAATCGTCTTAAATAGTTTGTATTAAGCTCGTGCATGACTGTGGTATGTTCAGGAGAGAAAGAGGGGGGAGCGAGTGATCTGTTGATACACAATGACGCCTGTAACATTTAATCACACAATATCACGCAAACGCGTCTTTTTACACCTGCCACGTTAAAGACAAACAAAAGAAAAGGCTCGACTTACCAAATCGGGGTTGAGGCGTGCTAAGATGGCGAAGGTGGAGAGTCTGTCACACAAGCATCTGGTGGTGCTGGAGTCGACGGGAACGGCTCGACAGCCCCGCGCAGACCAGGAGCCCAGCAACGACGAGCTGCGGGGCGACACACACACAAGAGCGGTGGATGAAATCAGATCCGTGCGCTGGAAAACCGCCGCGATCCAGCGCGCACGCAACGCGCCGCACGAGAGCCGGAGCGCGGAGAACAGACAGCGGAAAGACAGATGAATGGACGACGCGATGCAGCGCGCACCTCTGCTTTCTGCACGGCCAGGTTAGCGGATGTACAAAAGCATGTGCAAAATGGGAATTAAAAGAAGTGAAAATGTATTATTTATGTATTATTTAATAGCTGCGTATAAAACACAACAATAAACAAATAAAAATGAATATGTTTTATGTTATTAATATTAATAAAATGCAATATTGTGACAAGTGCGTTATTTTACGCATTGTATCATGGATGTGTATTGTAATA
>JAZGTK010007231.1:0-19650 GCA_036877625.1 Ambastaia sidthimunki | reverse complement strand
CTCATTAATACCCAGTGCCTCATTATCTTAACCGCACCGTCTTCAAAGTGCACAGCAGTCACACGTTTTCCTGTGTTACATTCTGTTGATACTGTTATCTCTTACCTTTAATTATCCATTGTTTTTAACTGAAATTTTGGTTAGATGTCTACAGATGTCTATTTATTCTTGTTCATACAGCAAGATATGAGTAGGCTCTAAAAACATTTTTAATCTGTTTTGTTGAATCGGTTGTGTAATAAATGCCAGGTGCTTGATTTACTGCATGCAGTAGAAAACATGAAAGGTGTGTGTGTGTGAGAGAGAGAGAGAATAAAAACAAAATAACAACACACACTTGAGTTAACTGGTATTAGTCTTGACAGGTGTAAGTCATACAATTCACAGTGAGGAAAAACACTTTGTGAGAGCTGGTGTTGTGTTTTTGTGTTCCTGTGGTGTCTCTAGAGTTAATGAACACTTCAGTCAGTTGTGTGTGTGTGTGTGTTCAGTGTCAGTACATTTGTACCTACATATTTCTGTTAGTTTTGAACCTATTTCTACTCGCACATTGGGAACAGATCTGTAAAAGAATGCGAAAACTGACCCAGATTGCAGGTAGTTGAGGTACCCACTGAGGCTGTACAGCATGAATACTGATCCCAGATCAGTCCTGAGAGGCGTAAAGCTTCAGGCCACACACCGCTGAGAAGCACAAGCAGTCATGATACAAACTGGAGCAACAATCTCCCTACCAACCAATTCCCATGAGCCCCTCAAGGGCATATGAGTGTTTGTGGCCCGGAGGGTCCTCACAGTTCTAGATGAGACCCTCCTTCACTATATCAGTAAATGTAACATTTGGTCCAGGTGGCAACACCGGGACATCTGGTGAGAAGTTAACAGTGCTGCTGGTGGAGATGTTTACATGATCTACTGCCTGCTGAAAGCCTATCAGGCCTGCAGCTCGCTCTTCACGGAGGCAGATGAAAGTGTTGACTGATAAAAGCAGTTTCATGCAGCGAGAATTCTCGCTCACAAAATCTGTTTGAAATTTCACTGGAAAGTCAAGTGAGTCGAGGATAATCAATCATGTTAGATAATGTGTCTGGGGAAGATTCCCCATCTAAATAACATGGCTCCTCCTGTACTACAACAGAATTTCACAGGGAGTCTTCTGAGTGGCTCAGATCGGTGTAAACAAGCAAACAGAATAAGAATGGAGTGTGTGGATACGTATGGTGAGGATGACTCAGTAACACCGCTGGGCTTTGATTGGGCTCTTCAGCTGCTGGCTATGAACTGCAAACCCGAGCTCATTACAGCTGTCCCAGCTAATGGAGCACACACTCGCAAACAAAGTCATTTAGATACGTTCTGTCCGCATGTGCATGCTAAGTGTCTTACACACAAGTATGCATGCTAATGTACTAAATGAGTGTTAAACTGACAAGCCAGCAGATGAGAAGTACACTCATGTACACAAGTGAGCAGGTACAATAAATCACACACAATAAATCATTGTTGCTTCCAGGTCCTCTGCTAATTAGAGGAGTTTGATGTGATGCATATGTAGCAGAGCAAGGTAGCTGTAGGGTTCATTTCCTCTGGCAACGTGGCCTCTTGCTCCTGATGGCAGACTGTTGTCACTGTAGGTATCAGAGCAGGGCCCTTTAATTGGTCAACCTCTGTCAACATGATGATAACAAATGAAAGTCCTGCTCTCTAAAAACACTCTGAGCTCTAGGCAACAGTGAGGGGCAGGAGAAGTGCTTATGTAAGAACAGGGTTGTTTGGAGAGAGTTTGTTACAGACACGTGTAGGCTGCAACACATGGTGACCTTCAGAAACTGTGTCAGATGAATTCATACTTACCTGTGGTGTCTAAATTCAATTTCCATGGCTGTAACTGTTGCAAGATAAGAAACGCAGCCGTTAATTGTCAAGTTAATTTGTTCCTGCCAAGTCATTTGAGTAATTAACCACTGAAGCATAATTATTTTCTTGATTAATCATTTCTATTGAGAAAGAAATCCATTGTTATACTGTCTATAATTTATCTCAGTGAGAGCCTTTGAAAGACTTTGTAAGATGATGCACAGAATTGTTTAATATTTTTTAAAAGCTAACTTTCATGTTTGCTTCATATCTATATTTCCATATATTACCATAAAAAAGCTGTCAAAGCTGATACAGCAATAAACTTAGAAACAAATGGAAACTGTTGGAAAAATGAATTGGATAAAATGTAAGCCTCAATATGGGGGTTGTAGAAAAGGAAATTCTTACTTTCAATTAAGAGTTGGTTGCCTAATTGGTAAAGTTACTGCCTCTTTTTGCATGCTGGACAAATCACAATACAAGCATGCAGTTTTCATACATTTTGACATCATTGTTGTTAGATTTTGTGTTAATGATATGTAAACTTAGATAGCAATTAGAGATTGTTTTCTTCACATTCAGGTAGATATAGGATCTGTAATTGCGTACCAGCTGTGTTGTTGGATTGCTGTCTCAGGAGTTTAGCCAAGATGGTTACAGAGTGAGCTAAGTGGTCTTAAAGGGTCTTTGGGTTGGTCAAACTACTATTATATTGTATAGAATTGCAGCATTTTACAGGTATTAATAGTGGCGGCGTTACAAATGTATTCGAAAAGACAGAACAGAATAACAGCGATGTTTTCAGACATAAAACTGTGATTTTTAAGCAGAAAATCCAACCGCAGGTGACAGTGAGGTGTTGCTGTCATTATAGATCATTGCTTTGATATTACACCAGACTGAATGCATGAATTCATAGATGAAACAAGACCAGTGGGTGGCAAAAAACGAGTGGCAAAGTTTTTATATTTAGTCCACAATCTCCTGTGCTACAGAACAATTGATCAGTTTGACAGATGGCTTCTCTGGGAAATGGAGGCAGTGGGTGAATTGATCAATGACCAGCTGAGCGGGGGGCTTCCTCCTGCACCTCATTACAGTCACACATATCCTATTAATGAAACAACAAAATCAGACCAAACTCGCAGAAAAACAAGGTTCACACAGAGCTTGTTGCTCTGGTAAGCGATGCATAAAGGCACTTGTTAGGCAGGGTAGATGGTTGTTGTTTTTCCTGGTTGATGCTGGTTGAAAGTCTCTTCACATTCTGACAGAAGTCACTAAGGAAAGTGGTCTAAATATATTTTTATATACTCTCTGTGGAAGGTGCAGGACCATAAAATGTTCAACCAACCGTGACCATGGTGTTGAGTAGGTCAACACAACTCAACACCCGTGTGTTTGTTCAGTGTGTGGGATATGTCCTCAACCATATGTTAGTGTTGCTGTTTCCCCAGACCAAAATCACCATGTACAATGTGCTCATACAGTTGCTGTCCTAACTCTCACCAATTGGGCTGCAAGGTACCGACTGAAATGTCTCATTTGGATGTAGAGAAGGTAATGAATTCAGACCCTAGTTCCCCATGTTAGTGCTGATGCCATGGGACTTGTGCAGGCAGATAAAATCTATTTCAGTCTTTGAGTGTTTTTTTTCAGCCGGTGAGCAAGAGGAGAGTCAGATATTGATGAACTGAAACAGGTAATACAATTATTAGCAGAGCAAGGAATTACTCCGAATGAATCTCAGTCTGGCTAATTAATTAACTTTGAGCAAAGAAATGAGCAGCAATGAAGATTAGAAATCAGTTGGAATTGGAGGCTGTAGAATGTTGGGGAATGTGAAAGATGAAGAGATGTTTCTTCACTGTAAAGTATGGTTACATTTAAGGCCAAAATGTTTAGTCAAGTGTACTGATGTATTGTACTCGATTATGCTGTGGCTTCAAATACAAAATACAAGTGGATTTGCTAGATGATTATATGCGAGACGGTCCATCTGGCTTGGCCTGATGGAAAAGTCACGGTAATTCTGCATATCAAATCTACCTTATTTACCAGCATGCTGTATTAAGTTGAGTTGTTTGTCGCCTGTCTATTTCAGATCACTTTAAACTGAGTCGGTATAAAATGCCTGTTTTTAAAATGATTTACCCAGACTGTCCCGTCCTTGCTGTCAGATCTTCCAAAAACCTAATCAGTCACAACCCTGATTGATGTGTGATCATCTTGAGTGTATCTTTAATGAGGTGGGAACACGATAATCTGCTTTCTGTTGCCCCCAACAAGGCTGCACCATTTCAGTAAAACTAACTCATCTGTGTCTAACATCCTGCTTGTCCTTTGCCTTGCGCATGCATAAACCCAGCAACAATTTTAGGTTGTAAGAACATTTCCCTAACGTTTTTCATTAAATAACAAAAATGTTTAACAGGGTTGCTTTGAATGTTCTAGGAATCTTCACAACATCCAGTTTATAGACATTGCATTAACGTTATTGCTTTAATGTACTCAAAATGTCATTCAAACATTTTTAATTGTAACATTTTTAAAACATTTCTCTAACAGCTCAAGAATAATGTTACTGCAACAGTTTTGATAACTTGACAGAACTTAGAGAACGTTAGCCAGTGTTCTGAGAATGTTCCCTGTTAGCTGGGAAGATAAAACCTGCTTTTGCTGTGTGGAAGAATGTACGCAGAGCGGTGGGGTGGAGGTACGTGTCCGTCTTGTTCCTTCTTTTTATTTTCGGCATGGAGAATGACAGTCTGTACAGACCTTGTGAATTCCCTGCTGCTGTGACTCATGCCTGCATCCTTAGTGAAGTAAAGCCAGTGGCTCACTGTGTAATTCCTCAGGGTTCCCGGGGGAAAGTCCGATTGAGAACAGAGATGGTGATCGATTCAAGCTGAATGCAGGAAGGGCCTCCAGCCTCCAAATTTATTTATAACCATTAAATACAAGGCCATTGGTGTCTGAAGACCGGTCGATTTAAGGCCATGTTATAATCAATGCGCAGATTCATTTTTGATCATACGTGACGTGTGTGAAACACCAAATAGAACTGAGGGCAGAGTGAGCAAAGATTTGAATTTGAGAGGTGAGAGTGTAAAGCTCGGCTCTCTCTCAGACACCCTCAGTTCACCCCCTCAGACACTCAGAAACGTAGAGTATGGAGAGATGGAGAGTAGAAAAGAACGGTCAAATGGAAATCAGCAGTAAAGAGATGATCTCAAAAGATTTTATAAGAGTAAAACTGCAGTTCCATTTATTTGTGTTATATAAGGCAAGCAATGGTATTACTTTTGCCCATACTTGAAAATTGTAGAGGGAACTGAGTCATATCTAGGGACCAGCATAGCATATAGATTTACTCTTCAAACACTAAACATCCTCCCGGAAACCACCTAACTACCCCAAACACCATAACCTCATAACGATGTGCTAACATCCCCTCTTGACATTTTAGCAACCGCATAACAACACTCTGGCAACTACCCAGAACATCTGAGCATCATCATAGCATCAAGTTTTGCACAGGAAAGCACTGCTCACATTTTCCTCAGAAATGTTAGGAACCAGTTTGTGATGCTGTGTTTATTGCTTTTCTCACTACGGTTCTTATCGTGGTTTCAGCTGCTGTGACATAATCAATCCTGAACTGTAGTAGATGCTAAAGTTTGATTTGGCTCTTGCAACATAAGTGCTTATAAAAGTCTTTCCTGTCATTTTGTGCATGTTCTGATAGTGCCTTTGGGTTTATGCAACATATCTAAACACTCTGTTTTTGTTGGCCTTCTCGCTTCAGAAAAAATGCTTTTGTCAGCTCTATAGACAGTACAAGTCATTTTGAAATATTCTCTGAAGAGTTTCACGTTGTGTTGCTATTAACACAAATAAAGCCTATTGGAGTTTATTTGGTGCATTATGAGAGGTTTAAAACTTGCATAACCAAGTATATCCTACATCTCTGTTTATGACCAATGTTTTGTTGTCTGTTATAATTCATCATAACCGGTGTTTCACGTGACAGAAAAAAAATCACATTTCTGATTGTTAAAGGTAGCAGTGTGTGACATCACTTCCTGAAGTCCCTCTGATTGGCTCCCTGAAAAAACACTGTCAGTGTTAGTGACCTAATCGTTGTACTTGTTACAGGGTCAAATGTTTTGTGGGTGGTTGCCAAGACGTCCATAGGAGCCAGACCATAGCATACGCTGTATACTTATAAAGTGTAGTGGAGTACCTGCATGACAAAGAGGAAGTTAGTGGTTGTAGAATAGCAATGAATTGTCTCTTAAGAACTTGGCAAGAATCAAGCACAGATTTATTTAGTTTTATTTACAAGCTATTAGTATTCCATTGGCTTCAAGGTTATGAAGTGTTTAGTTACCCGAAGCTTTAAATCCTGTAGCGATGGGTTCCTGCTCCAGACAGGTGAAGCCAATTCCAGACTCACTGATTTAAATGCAAATGCTGGAGTAAAGTCACCCCAAATTCAAGTCCCTTCTCATTGCGTTGATGTACAGGGAGCCTGACACACTGCTGTTATTTTTACTAGCGTGAAGAAATAGCTTTTGTTGCTAAGATGCAAATCTGAACACATTGGAAAGCAATAAAAATCACTGATCCATGGAGCCTAATGAGTTGACATGAGAACATGGTGTTTTTTCACATGGTATGGATGGTGTTTATTGAACAAGGATAAATAATTAGTTTAAACAATTAGACCTCAATATTATGCAACCTTTATGCAATATTCATCTTGATATTTGTATGTTTGCTCTGAAAGGTTCTTTTTAATCATCATTTTGACCAAACAGCATTTTATTGCAAACAAGATTTTAATACAAGATGTAAAACAAGTTAAGTTTAAGTTTTTTATACTCTGTTAAATAATCATATTTGTTCATTGTTATTTATTATGCACAAATAGAACAAAGCATACAATTAAACAGCTATTATTGTCAGTGAATATTGTATGTTTGTTTATTAAAATGTCTGTCCCAATGTGAGGCATCAGCTTTAATGGCAGATCTGTATAAACACTAACAGAGCATTTAGATTTGAAGCTTTCATTTACTCAGTTGCCTGAGCTTGAGTTTAATGACTGTACCACTGGGTGACATGTCTGAGATTTACTCCACAGTTTAAAGGCTTTGAATTTAATAAAAAGACAACCACCTTTGACTCCTTTAGCACTGTTCAAATGAGGCATTTAGATAATCTATCAGTTAAGGCTATTTTGAATGTGGATGTAATAATTAGTTATTCTGTTAGAATTGAGAATGTGTCTTTTGATGCAGTAATTATACGATCTCAGACCCTTCAGATGCCATCAGTGAAGTAATGAGAATCACAGAGAGAAATTGAAATCTCGCTCCAGTTTTGTGCACATTCACTCAGGCAAAAATGTAATTTGAAATCTCTTCAGTGGCAGTCGGGGGCGACCGGGAGTTAAATGCGACTGCTTCAAACGTCCAGGAAAGTTTAAATCAGTGAGAACCTCCAAGCAAAGCGAATCCATTTAATTACAGCATCACACATAATGTAGTTCGACCCGGATCAAGTGGTGTGGACAGGACGTTAACGCAGAGGAAATTGCCTGCAGTGTTTCTACTGAAGGTTAACAGAGTAAGACGCCTCAAAAACCAACACGTTAGTGGAACTAATGGCGTCTTCATTGCTTAGGTCTGGGCAGCCGACATCAGCGCTCGCTCCATAGTTCTGATCGTTCGGCATTCGTACACTGATTGAAAAACAAAACTGCAGTTATTCTCAGTGTGAGCGAGTGTAAACAGGAAACCAAACCTTCATCTCCATTGATCAAGTGTGTCAGCATCGCCCCATTTCACAGC
Organism: Ambastaia sidthimunki; assembly: GCA_036877625.1. Taxonomy (NCBI): domain Eukaryota; kingdom Metazoa; phylum Chordata; class Actinopteri; order Cypriniformes; family Botiidae; genus Ambastaia; species Ambastaia sidthimunki. Next base: position 11,932 of record JAZGTK010007231.1, on the reverse strand, counting down.
TAAACTTGGACCTGAGAGCACAAACGGCGATCGATACACCCACCCTCCCTCCCACCCCTACATCCACACGATCAGCCCGAGATTGTTACGTTTCTGCCTCATCATTTACTCTCGTCTTGTGCCGGTCTGCTTCAGAAATACTTTTTGCTTCCTTGATGTGTAAATTTCTTTATGGTTAATACATGAGCATCATCTGTCCACCCTTTACATACATTCACCACATTTATTTCTGCTCTTTTCATTGATGGACTAGCTAAGAGGAAATGTTCTCAGAATGTTGGCTAGGAATGTTCTTTGAAAGTTCTCTCAATGTTATATTACATACATGAAATATTTTATTTTTAAGTTGTTAGTGAAACATTTTATAAAGTTTAACATTTTGAATAATGTTCTAATAATTAAGCAGTAACGTTAACATGTCTATAACATTTTAAAAACTCAATGGTTTGAACATTACTAGAACATTCAAAATAAAATTTACATTTTTGTTACTCAATGGAAACGTCAGGGAAAATAACTACCTAAAATTGTTAGCTGGGGTCTTGACTCATCTTGGTCTTGGTTTTTAATGCCTGGCTGTGCGGGTTTCGTGGGAGTGTTTTGGCGGAGCTACAGAATCAATGTGTATTTGTGCATTAAATGAGCAGTGTTTGTAGATGTATCACAGTTTTATGGAGCTGTGAAACCCGTCTGTGTTTACAGTGTAGAGATTGGTCAGGAATAATACGCTGTGAGTAAATGTGTGTGTCGCGAGCGAGTCTAATGATGATACTGCAGGACTGTGGTGAGTGTTAACTAGGGAACTCTCTGAGAGTCCAAATCTCAGATCCTCAGCACACTGTGTGTGGGTGTGCTGAATACCAATGTCCCGCTGCGCTCTTCTCGCTCGCCCCTGAGAAATACAGAGAGAGGGAGAGAGAACGTGCGCATATCTGGTAATGCCTGTGCGTTCTTCCAGCTCACAGTTTTAGGTTGTATGAGCGTTTCTGTAATGTTTCCATTAGGAAACAAAACATTAAAGATGTTACTCTGAATGTCCAGGGACGTTCAAAATGTCCAATTTTTAGATGTTGTATTAACATTGCTGCTTGGGTATAAGAACATTTATCAAGCATTTTTTAAATTTTGTAACATTTTTAAACATTCAACTAATTGCTTAGGAATAATTTTTTTTATATACATAATATGTTATGTTAAATATCTACTAATGTTACTGCAGGAACGTTTTTCGATAACTTTGAGAATGTTAGCCAACATTGTAAGAATGTAAGCTGTTAGCTGGGCTCACACAAAGCTAGCAGATGCAGTTTCATTGTTTATTAAAACAAATAAGGTTTAATTGTTTATTTTCTTGCTCATTGTGGGTTTTATAAGCATGTTGAGGCACAAAGAGCTGGAGTTCAGGGCAGGATGAGAGTTGGTGTGTGAGTAGGTGGATGCGTTGAGTGTGTACCCTGTGTGGGTGAATTTTTACGAAATGTCAGGGAGTCATTTAGCTCCTGGTCTTTGTAGTCGTCCACTTCTCACACATAAATACACACAAGTGCTTCCCATTATAATACACACTTGATATTGTTTGTGTGTGGGGGGGTAATAAACACTTCTAGTGCTTTGCTGCTCAACCTCTGCGTCAGTGATGTGCCAGAGGAAGTAACATGGATGTGGGAGGTTTGTGTACCAGGAAGTTTTAAGTTGTACCGGGAATACTAACATGCTTTTTGCTGCATACTGCATACTACTGCCTAGATAACAATTTTAGGTTGTTTAAAGTGTCTACTGTTTACTGCCTAATGGTGTTTATTAAGACACTGGGTACTTAAATTAAATGTAATATTGACAATAAGTTCAAATAGCAGTACAAAAGTGTAAAAAGCAACAAATAGCATCTTTGTTTAGTCTGTGAGAATAGCACCTACAATTATTTGCACTGGAAGCGTAAATGGACATGTTATTTGTATTATGGGTAAATTGTCTGAGCAATGGTGGGGAGAGTTAATTAAAAATTACTTGCTAACAAGGTCAGATGTTTGCACTTACTGTAAATAGACGTTGCCTTTCAAAAGCAGTATTAGGAACACAGTATGCAACCTATTTCTACATAGGTTACAATTTCTAACTGTAGTACACTACATTGTTGTCACATGACCTTACTGCATGTTTAGTTCAGAAAATAACATTAAGGTACCAGAGTAAGAACAGCTATATATTCTTTGTATCTTTTTTGTGTAAAAAAATGTATATTTGGTGGTCCAGTCAAATAAGTCACAGACAGTTAATATTATTTGTCATTAGAAACCAATAAGGTCAAATTGAACCCAGTGCATTGTGGGATAGAATATTCCATACAGTTCTGTATGCAGTGTGCTCGGGTCGCAGCAGAAAATACTGGCAAAGGTTCTTATTCTTCCGGGTATTCCATACTGACAGAAAATTTGCATACTGAACATATTATGTATATTGCACAGAACTTGCATTTAAAAAAAACGTACCTTTCTGGACATATAGAAATTCTTGTGTGTGAGTGTGAATGTGTGTGTGTGAGAGAGACAGAGAGAGAGAGAGAGATACAAACACATTGAGAGGTGCTTAGAAAACAAGGGCCACCTGTTTTCACTGAGAGACAGACAGATTCACATCCTAAAATAAATCACACACACACATTAACATTCCCTAAACCTAACCCTCAAACAAAACTTTTTTAAATTTTTTTAATTAACAAAATAATTCATTTGTTTGTTTTAAGCGATGTGGTTTCTGAGGACACGTTAAAGTTGTTATACATGTTAAACACGTGTCATTATGCACATTTGTGTCCTCATAAACCACACATTTAACACCACGTGTTACAATGATCCACAATGATGTGGATCATTGTAATCAAGCATCAATAGCTGTAGCCTGTCTGTAATGCTTCAACACAAACCTGCTCAACACAATGTTGTTATGACACACAAAGGTGCTTTGTGAGTTAACGCTATGTCAGGATTGTGAAATCTCTGACAGGACCTGTCACAGGGCAGATTCAGTGTACAGACAGAATAAAGAATACAAGCTGCAGAAATAGGAGGCGAGAGACAGAAACAGAGGGGGTAAGAAAAGGAGGTTTTTAGATGTTTATGATTGTATGGTTCACATCTACCTGTGTGATGTCTTTCAGTGAATGGACAGTGACAGATAAGGTTATATCCAGAGAGGAGAGAGGATACAGCAAATATAGAATGATGGAAAAGGAAAGAGACTGTAGGTATCATGGGGAATACTGCACTAAAGAAGATGGTCGAAGGGAAGAATAGAGAAAAGAAACAATGAAATGTCAATATTATAGTAAGCTATGAATCATCTGTGGATCTGCATGGAAACTGCAGAGGTTTTGCCCACCCCCCCATTCAGTGTGAGGTAGGCGAGGATGGAAATCTTGTAGATTTTTGAGGTCAACCAGTAAGTTACAACATATGTTTTCTTTAAAGCTGCAATCTGTAACGTTTTGGTTAAAATCAAGCAAAAATTATAGAATTTAAATAAATATTGAGCAAGTACATGACAGATGTGTTTAACACATCTCTTTCTCTTACCCTGATTCACAACAGTTTAAATGTCAGTTTGGCTTTATTTCACTAACATATGTACAGAAAGTATGTAAAGTCACCTGCAATTTTATGTTTCAAACAGGGATGGCGGTAGAGAGGCAAAAGTTACTGATTGCAGCTTTAACGTCAATATTTTCAGTGGCTTGTGCAATAAAAATAATGTTTTGGGTTGTTAGTGTGCTAATAGTGTGTTCTGTGCTACTAACAGAACAAGCAGCTGTATCAGTCAGGAAAATCATATTGTTCAGATTGTAGCTGAATTTATAACTCAGTAAGTTTCATGAAGTTTTCCTTTGTCAGCATAAAATGCTGTTATCCTCACTTCTACCCAAAGGTGTAGCCATTATCCATTTAAAAGTCAATAACCTCAGGCATTATGCATAATTAGTTGTTTTATTATATAATTGGCTCCCGTAGGCTTTCATTTGTGTAGATACATTTTAAATACTTCTGAATGATTTGAATTTCCTGTTTTGAGTGTCATTTTTCAGCGATGTTTTGCATGACGTGTGGTATGAGCAATGAGAGATTAGCATTCCCGTCTGCGCATTCTTACTTTTTAAACCCAACACGACATGAACTGTTGTCGGCTGCTCCGCCCCCTCCTCATTACACATCTCATCAGCAGTCAGTCACCTCATGAATAATTCATAAGTGCAGCTTTTTGGTCCATTTTGCAGGCAGGGCAGGTTTGCGCTTTAGCTCTCGTGCCACACAGGGGAGGTTAGCATTAGCTCATTGCCTGCTCTGATTTTACTGCCCAGAGCAACAGTGCCATTTACAAAATAAAGCCAGCAGATATTGGCAGAGTTGAGTTTCAGGTGCTTGATGGCTTACAGATGTCTAAACCTTTAGCTGGACTCGGTAAGCAGCCCTATAACTAAATGATTTATCTACCTTTCCACTGACCCACACCTGTTATCATTGCACTGCTGTTAAGAGTGTGTGGATAGACTGATGATCAGATGAGTGGATCGGGGCTGAGAGATGAAGACTTTATGGTAACAGACAACAAAACACTCACCAGCATGGTATCATAACTTGAAATGATAGTGTAAAGTGATGAATGTCCAGTTTAAAACATTGTATTATTGTTATTGCTTGATGAAAAAATGTTCTAATGTTACTGCAGGCATGTTTTTGATAACTTTGAGAGAACGTTTACATAACGTTAGCTAGCATTTTGGAGCATCTGTCATTTTGTGCTGTTCACTCATGCTGTGTAACAGGATCATTTAGTCAACGTTTTTGCTCCATGAAATACAAATCGAATGACAACATGAGGACAAATAAATACTGACAGAATTCTTATTTTGGGGTGAAATCTAACCCACCAATCCTCACATTTGTTTGCAGTGTAAACAGAAAACAATCAACAAGGCGAGAACTTGCATCACCTTCATTTCACGTGCTGTAAGCTTGCAGTGGAGGACGGGGTTGAAGAATTGCAACCCGCAGTTCAAGTATTTCATCAACCTGCAGCCTGCATTTATTCCCTAGTGCATGACATATTGCAAGCAGATTGTAGGGGGTACGTGCACCTACTAAAACACTAATGCATGAGTAGACCCAGAAGTGCAATTCTTCCCCCTTGCAACTCTCTTTATACCTGGATCCACCCCGTGTGGTCCTGACCTCTGGAGTGAGACCGTTAGCATTATCATTGGTATTCATTCCTAATTCTTAATTCCCAGCTTTCCTCAACCTCCCGCTCTCGACCTGACAGAGAGCCGCAGGTTAAACATATGGAGAACGCTCCATCACTACTAGATTTGATCCAATTACACACAGATTTAATTAGGACTTGTGTTTCAGGAGGTGAATGCGCAATGAGATGCGTCCAGAACAACAGTAAGATTATAACATTGATTTATAATTCTAGCAGGTCTGATTTACTGGTAAATGTCAGTTTGATTTCAGCATGTGTATAGTCAAGTACATAAAGTAACCTGCAGGTTTATGTTTCAGACAGAGATGGCAACAGAGAGGCAAAAGTTATGGGTTGCAGCTTTAATGAACAGGGTATGTAGGTGTGGCTAGAGATCCACGAGGAGAATTAGAAAAGTATTTTTTGATTGGAATGTCATTGGTAAGAAAAGACGGGAAGTTGCACATCTATTTTTTTGTCTTCGGTTAAATGAAAATTAGTGAAAATTAGCCTAATTGTTTTAGGATCTATTAAGATTGAACAAAAAAACAGCAGTTGAAATTCCTGCTAATCTGTCACTCCAGATTGACTGAGTTGATAAACTGACTCCAGCTGATAAGAACAATTTATTTATGAATACGACTGATTTGTTGAGTTAATTTAACTGGCTAATTTAATGATCTGGTTGTGAAGTTAGCATCAGCTCACTGGAAGAAGTAAACTTACAACATAAAACACAAGTCATTGGCTTCAGAGAAACACGATCACTTTGAACTGTCGTACAAAAAAACTGAGGGTAAAAATTCTGCCTTTGCATTTTATGTAATAAAAACAACAAGAGCAGATGTGTTTGGAACAACATCAAGTTTTTTTTAATTTTTGAGTGAACTGCTGCTTTAATTTATTGGAATGAGAGAGCATGGAGATGATAAAGTATTATCACCGACTCTCTCCGCCTGAGTTAGCACATCTAAACACAGCGGGTGATTATGCACAAAGAGAGAACTGAGCACGAGTTGTGTGTTGACACAAACACTCCATTATTTAAATAATGAAATGATTGAATTATCGGCCAAACTGGCAGCGAGAGGACTAAAGAGAGACTCATCTTTCATTACAGGCGCTGAAAACAAGCCGGTGTAATTGAGCACAGAAAGAGGAGACATTACTGCACGAGAGGTATTGCTAACGGTTGTGGCAAGTTTTGGAGGATGTGTGAGATTCTCAAAACAAAATCTGCAGCACTGTATGAAGTATGGCTCCCCTGTGCCACATCGTTCCCTCGCTCTCCGTTTCTAAAAAAAGTGCGTCACCCTCCTGGAAGTGTTTTGCTAATGAAGAGTGATTTAAATCTGAAAGAGTTAGTTTCTATTTTTCAGACTGTAGCATTGAGTAGAGTTTTAAAACTTCAGGTATTCAGTGAAAAATGGTTTAGATGTTGAACAGTCACGTGGTGACTTGCCTTGTTTTTTCTTCTGATCTGAACTCTTTCAGTTGACTCATTTCTGCTGGTGTGTAAAACCACACTGGACTTAATTAGAGTATCTGAGATGTAAGCAGTTTACAGCTCTTCCTTTAGTGTCATCTGTATTTATGGATGTAGTACAGACTTTATATATAGCCCTGCTATTGTTTTCAGGTCTCGTTTAATCACTGCATGTTGACATGATTTGTGGAGAGATATGTAATGATCTTGCGACTTGTGTAGAATTAGAGAAAGTGTATTACACAAAGTTGTACTTTCTTGTGTCTGTATTACATTTTAAAGGTTCATTTCATTCTAAATTGAGAGTCAGTTGTGTTTAGTGTGTTCTTAAGGGTTCAGTCTTTAAATTTGCTGGATTATTAGGGTCCCTCAGGTCTCTTCTTCTTCTGAAGATGACGTAAGTCACGCTCGGTTGAAGAGCGCTTCGTTTTTGCCCTCAAGTGACACAGTTATTGTAAAAATTTGATTAACATCATTGAACTCAGAGTCAGTGAGCGATATCCAATAGTTTCCTAAGAGGAAGTCTTTATTAAACGTTGTGAAATTGTTCATTGATCCAGACTTAAAAAAGGCCATTTCTTATGACCAGGTCAGCTGGTAAAGCATGTGTTATTGATCAAGATATTGGGTCATTTTTTGCAATGATAGTCTGATCTATAGCAGTCTATCTACATACACATTTTTTGAGTATGTGGTGTATTATTGGTTAACATCATTAACTAAATAAATGTTTAAACATTTTTGGCCTTTTTTAAATTAGTTTCCTCTGTGGGCTTTAACCAGTTGCTGGCAACTCACCCAGTCTTTTTTACATTTCCAACAAGACGAGCTCCGCCTGGTATGTGGGCGGGGTTAATTCACTGGCAGATAGCTGGACATTTGGGGTTATCTGTTTTGGCCTGCTTAGCTAATTAAAGTCACCATGAAATTAAAATTTGCTAGTCTTTATGAAACATTGCAGTGTTTATTATAAATGATTCATTCATGCAAGTGTATTGATTGCAGTCCAGTCTTCTACTGTTGTTGAAAAAGTGACCCACAAAGACTTACAGAAGGGCAAACTTCTGCACAAAACTGCTAACAATACGAGAATATTAATGGCGCTGCTAAATATTTTGCCTTTTATGTAGCCGTTTGACATTGTGTCCTCTATCCTTGGGTTGGCACCATTGACTTTCCTTCCACCCCAGGGCCGCGGTCTATAATTGTATTCAAGATGGGATGGAGACGCAAACAGCTTCCCCTCCTGTTGTGATCAGGTGTGAGTGGCAGACAAAAAAGGTCACTGGTAAAAAGTTCCCCCGGGTTCCGCCTCTCTTCAGGGATGAGCTCAGCTCACCTCCTGCCCTGTTCTGATAGTGCAGACTGCCTTTTTTTTTTTGTTTTTTGAAGCTCTCAGTTGGGTGTCTGGCACGCAGTTTGCCAGCCGCTCATCTTGAGCTGCCAAGCTCCGCCCCCCACGCACATACATAAACACGCTTATGGCCCCGTTAAACATGCCAGCATTTGCATACAGAACAAACTGAAAATTGCGTTCATTTGTATGCAAATGTTTTGTCCCCAAGACAGCGCTTTGGAATTAAAAGTTTTAACATCCTGTTAATTACAAATCACAGTCCTTACAGACCTGGACGGCCATCTCTTCCATGACAGGGGTCCTCATTCCCAAACAGCTGTGTCCGATGTGGACGAATTAGTGGGCCACCTGCCCATGATGTCACAAAGTTGGCCCGAGCCAGCGGTCTGTAGATTGATTAGTTGTGCTCTGACCTGAACTTCTCCTGAAACTATCCGGAGAGAAATATGCACTGATCCGGCATGATTGATATTCCTGAATATTCCCGAGCTTGCGTGAGCTGAGACCTTGGCACAGATTTGATGGACAGGTTGTTAGGGAGATGAAGAGTGGTGAAGGCCCTGTGGTCGTTTTCTGATTCATTAACATACATGTAGAACACATGAAAAATGCATGAGGCCTTTATTTTCGCTTACATGCATTAGTACAGACACATGAGAAAATGAGTAGATTCTGTGTAAACGTAATAATAAAGACAAAAAGTCAATGTGTTTCAGTGATAAACACTTTCCTGATAAACACATGAACAGGTAAATAAAATCTCTCATGAACTGAGCTGCATCTGTTTATCTGTCAGCGAGTCAATGAGCTGCAAATGCTTAAATATGAATAATAATTAGATTAAGCAGATTAGTTTATTGATTGGATTAGACAAACTGAGAAAACTCCCAGCTAATAGGGAATGTTCTCAGAACGTTGCCAAATGTTCTCTAAAATGCCTCTTAAATTTCTTTTAAAGTAATTAAAAAGATCTTGCAATGAATAACTCTTTAACACTGTTTTATGGAATTGTTAGGGAAACGTTCTTAAAACCTAAAATTGTTATGTGGGCTCTTTTCTTCTTCCTGTCTGTTCTTTGTGCTCCAGTGGTTGTCCAGGAGTTTTCAGTAGAACTAGTAGAGAGGTAAAAAAAAAGCATTATTGCATTTCATATACTGTGTGTAAACGCTCGTAAGCTGCTTTGAGTAAAATCGACTTTACTGCAGACACACAAATAAGCTACTACAACCTTTGTAGTCTTTAACAAGCTTAACACTGCAGAAGCGATGAATCCTAACTATAATCCATGTTCATTATAAAAGATGCAACAGAATGCATGAGAAGATATAAACCGAGCTGAAGGCTATAGAAAACCTGAGACCTGGAACACAGCTGGCAACCTCGAGGAGACATGACATCAGTCTCAGACATGCTGGTTGTGAGGTTGTGAGGTTGTGAGGTTTGGCTGGCACACAGGGAGGATAGAAAAGACAGTAACAACATAGCAGGATGCCACCACAGTTATTTTAACAGCTCAGAGGAAAATGACCACATACTTGACCACACTGAGAAACTAATCACAAAATATCCTTCCTACGAGACAAGCCCTCACAGGAGAGAGATTGTAAAGACAGCGAGCTGTGCTGGCTGAATTTATTTTGTGTTGTTGTTTTAGCAACAGGTTCCTTAAAGCTGCAATCCGTAACTTTTCTTTGTCAGAAATGAACAGAAATCATTGTACATTTGTTGTATGTCTTTAGGCTTATTTTTTTTATTTTCAACAGTCTGTTTTTCAGTGTATTCCCAGCTAACAGGGAACTTTCTCATAACATTGGCTAATGATATCATAGAAGTTCCTAGAACTTTCAAAATAGTGTATTTAACACTTATCACTTAATAGAAATGTTAGGGAAACGTTCTTACAACCTAAAATTGTTAGCTGGGTTAGGTCATAAATGGACAAAAGTTGGGCAAGTTTTTGTAATGAAGGACAAGTAAGACCTTGGAAATGAGGTAGATTGTGGCCACGAAAGTACAAGTTACATTATCTGACAAGTTATAATCACTTTTCTCTCGTCTTTCTCTTCAGGTTCTTCTGAACAGTGGCAGCTATTAGCACTGAATGGAGCGGAATTGAATTAGCGCTGCCCACCGTTTGTCTAAAAGCGCCGGGGCCCTGGGGCACCATCGCCACGCTAACAGAGCCCGACTCTTACTGCGTTAAAAAAGCAGCCAGAATTACTGATGGGATGAGGGGGTAGGGGGGCTTTCTTCATGACTCAAAGGCGGACATAAGTGCAGAGCGACCGGAGTTAGCCGAATACGAGCGTTCGGCCAGCGTGAGTGACATGGTAACAATGACTCACGGCAGAGCGTCCGCCGGGCTACGGCCACCTGGAATAATTTTAACCGCTCGCGTCAATTTTAAAATAGTGGGGTCCTGCAGTTTTGCTGTAATTACATTCATTTTCTCCATTTCAGCACCAATAAAATGCCAAGACTGAGTTTTAAATGTTGACTAATTTACAGACATTTTATATATTTTTGATATATGATATTGGTAAAGCTGGCTAGAAGATATTACGTAGCTGGTTAAGAAGTCACACTTAAAACTCAGTAGAAGCTTCCAGAGAGAATACAACATTAATCTAAAGCCACCGACTGTCTTTCCTCATTTGATCTGTCAACAGGGGTTTTCCTGTAGCTGCCATCATTGTCTGCATACAACTGGCAGTCTCTGATTTTGGCAAAGTTCTGGTCACCTCAAGTATTGTGTGTCTTATCCCCTCACTGGCTGACACATCACAGCTCTGCCTGACTGCTGGAGTTCTGTCTCTTGTTTTTATAGAGGCAGTAAATGAAGTTTAGAGTCATTTGTACTCAAAGGCACAGGGGAGCCTGTATTTATACAGGCCAGATAAGAACAATTTTAGGTTGTAAAAACATTTTCCTAACGTTTTACAACAACAACAATAAAAATGAAGTTTTGAAAGTTTTCTAAAAGTTCAGAATGTAACAGACATTTTGTTATTTATGTAATGTTTTTAGGAACTTTTTTGATAATGTTTTGATAGAACTTTTTTGATAACATTGAGAGAACTTTTGGAGAACGTTAGCCAACATTTTGAGAATGATTTTGAGAATAATTTAGAGCCCTTGAAATTTAGAAGGCACTTTAAAGTTCACTGTTTAGGTAAGAATGTTGTAAGTGCATTATTTCATGTGTAGTTTAATGTTGTGCTGTTAAATAGCTTGATGTATCACACTGTACTCAAACTGCCCATCTGCTCTTGTCCATTGTTTGAATGTTTCGCTTACATTAGCATTCTGCTGAAGCTAATCGTCTTTTCCCACGGCTCGCTTTGTTTTCATTTAATTTGTCTTTGGCAGAGTGTGCAATAAAATCGCTCATTTGTTTACAGGACACAGTGGGCGTACTGTGAGATTCTGTGACTTGGTGGCACAATGTTGTTGTTATTTTTTGTTGAGTATCACATTCTGATGAGCATGTTGGTGTGTAACGCGAAACAAAAACAATAAAAACAGGCAGTTTAATGAATTGAGCTACTGTACAGTATATTGTCAATGATTTTTTTCAGGAATTAAATCAAACTGATATAGTTTAAGGCTGATCTTTTATATTAATATTGATTTGTACTCTTGGCTAGAAGTGGATATTGTTTTTATTCACATGCACAAACCAGAGAAAACAAATATTTCATGCACAAATTACAAATCCCAGCCAGATTTAAAGCACCAAAGACCTGAGATGTTGCTAACCTGCTCCCTGCTAGCTGTTTTCACACCGCGAACAAATGTCGTGTGATTAGCGATAATCTGCCTCCTGAGAGAGGCAGGAAGGTGTTCTAATGACG
>JAZGTK010007230.1:0-19652 GCA_036877625.1 Ambastaia sidthimunki | reverse complement strand
GATTTGCATATGAAGTAATACATGAATAGATTTGCATGTTAAGTAAGATTACGAGCCTGCACAGCCCCTCCCCTCACATTACAGACTGCTAATTGAAAGAAAGCGCATTTAGTGAAATGTTTAAACAGGGGGTGTGAACAACACACAGATCAGGGGTTGATGGTACAAAACAGACTATTATAAAGCTATTCAGTCACATGCTGAAAACAACGTCCATTCAATTACATAGAAAACTCTTTCCTTAGATAAACTCAACTAATTATACCAAAATGGAAATCTTCACTATGCATCATTTACAAGAGCCCATTAAATTCTTTATAGCACTTTAACAATGCTAAAAAATTAGGTTAAGCTATAAATTAAGCGATTAAAAACTGTTTTCTAACACTGAATATACAGCAAATTACTGTGTATTGATTATGAAATAAACATGATAAAGAACAGACAAACACACACTCTACACAAACAGAACTATACAACCAACATCTATCAACATAATGGGCTGGAAACAGTCTATGGCTTAAGGATTCTGAAATACAGTAAAAGTACAGTAAAAGGTTTCTGTTAACCCTGTTATATCAGTTTGCATGAAAAAATTGTCTGTCCTGAGGTCACAGCATAAGGAAGAGATTGATGACCAAAGAAGACAGAAGGAATCTGATTGGCCTCACCTACCGTTCCACTCTGCCCTTATCCCATTAGGAACTCTATGGCTGCCCAGTTACCCATGGATACAGTCAGAGGGATAATCCACCCAAACACTAAGTCTCATTCAGTCCTCTCTCCATGCCTGTTATATGCTGGTAACTCTATTACGGACTGGGGAGAGAGTCAGAGGGTGAGAGGAGATGAACTGGTCAACAGTGGATTATAATATGCATTACTTACAGGTTAAAGGTATACTTTAAGACTAATTATTAGGCACGCAAGTATCAAACTGTATATGAATGCATACAGACGAGCTATCTATGACCTAAATTTGAAGGCGGGAATGATGAGACAGATGTATCAGTCTTGGATGTGCTACGGTTTTATTGCAATATTTATGAGATTTACAGAAAGTGTTTCTGTATGATTTGAACTCTGCTTGTCAAATGATGTGATTAATTCTGTAAGTCATGTATTCTGCTTTTCATAATGAACACAAATACTGAAAAAAAAAAAACCCATTCCCTCTACCAGAGAGGGATAAAGCAAAACTTGCGAATTATGAAAATGTTTGTTATGAATAAAACTACAACAACAATTTATATTGTGAGCAAATGTCAATATTCAGTCATAAGTCATAAAAATGACCCCACAGCAAACAGATTTACTGTCAACTACTGCATGAATCTCAGACATAAAGCTGATTCTTAATTTTTATCTGAACGTCAAAGAGTTTAAACAAATATATTATTTAAACAATCATAAAATAATTGTGGTAAAAGTAAATAATACAGAAATTGGCCCTAAACAAGCCAAATACTTCAATATTACAGTTTTTCTATGCCATAATAAAATCTACAGTTTTAGTCCTAAACAAAGTAACATAACATCACATATATCTGTACATATGTTATGCTTTTAAATCTATTTATAGCAATCAAAAGTTAATATTAAGGCACATATACACACTTTTCTTAGGTCAATTTTGCCCCCATAAAAGACATTTAAGCCAATTTACGGTTTAAAGTAATTCATTTGGCAAAAATCCAATACTTTTTTAAAAAAAAAGTATTGGATACATATATAAATACATATATATGAGATATATAAATACACATATATGAGAAGTATCTTAAAAAAACACTTCTCATATATATGTATACTGTATTGCATGGCTATCCATAGCCCAATTCTTCCAGAGAAGGAAGAGTCACACTGTCCGGGCCAAACGTTTCTAAATCAAACTCCAGCACTGATTCATTCAGGCCTGTAATGTCCTGATCCAGCCAGGACAGTGACTCTGAAAAAGTGAAGAAACATATCAACCCCCTTTAGTTTTACAAATCAATGCATGTTACCAAAACAGTTCTTAAGATAATAGACTATAAACATGTATAAAGTGTACAACTGAAAGCTAATGGATATGTCTTACCAAATAAGCTGCTGTTAATAACGTTCTGGGTTTCGGCACTGCTTTGGTTTTGTTGTGGTAGGACGTTCTTGAGCTGAGGCTGTTTATGGCTTTCTGCAGCTTGACGTTTAAGTTCTGACCCTCTACTGCCCCCTAGCGGCTCCTTTTGAAGCACTCCAAGCTGTGCAGATTTTACAACACAGCAATTTATGAACTGTAAACGCAGAGAATTTGCACAGCCAAACACCATATGGCTTAACCGAAAAGACAACCTGTGCAGCCAGAATTGATGATTAATAAAATAAACAACCTACCTGCTGAGACAGAGCCTTTGCTTGGCTAGGGGTGAGGTGTAGGCCTGCATAAGATTCCTGTAACACAACAGGGATATATAATAAGAATCGTTGCTTAATCCTGACTCTTCCAGGCTTAGTTAAGCCCAGATAGTCTAAACTCAACTTAAGAACACAATTCTGAAGGCCCAAGCACTCACCTTGTTCAGTTCAAAACCTTTATCACGCAAGCTTGGACTTGATACTCCTTTACCTTCTTTAGAGTTTAAATAACTCTTTCCTTCCATCTCAGATTGTGGTTTTCTCAACTCCTGCATACAGGGTCCAAGAGGGCGTTTGGGTCGTCTGTGTGGCACGCCTTGTGGGCTTGTCAAGTAAGCCCAGCTTTCCTCCAGAGCATTAGTGGGGAAAGGTGTAGGCTCATGGTGCTGTTGATGTGGCTGGTGGTGCTGACCTTGGTATTGGCCCTGTTGGCATGGCAACCACCACGGGCTGAAGCACTGGTACTGCTCCTCGGAGAGCTGATGCTCCTGGAACTGTAGATGTGCTTGTGCGAATGGCTGCTGATGATCTTTAGATGGATGGTGATGCTGAGTATGTGGTTGATTTAAAGCTTGATGGTGCCGAGTGAATGGTTGAGTGTTTGAATATAGTAACTGATGTTGATAATTCATTTGCGGTTGTAAATGATGCTGTAACTGACAAGTCTGTTTGTGAATGTGCTGCTGTGACTCAAACAGAGGTTGTTGGGTCTGACTGTGTGTTTGTCGATGCTCTGATTGTTGTGAACTAACATAATCTTGACTCCACCGTTCCATCTCTGAGATGGACCGATGCAGCGACTCTGGGGGAAAATAGTGTCGCACTGGCTGATGGGATGCTGGAGGACCAGTTTTAAGGAGCTGACTGCAGGGATACGCAGGTGGCTTTGCCTCCTTCAAAACTTTGCTGGGGTTGAAGAGAGCATTCTGTACGAAACATTAAAAACAATGTTTTAAAAATGTTTAAAAACTAAAACAAACAAGTGATAAGATTAATGATCAATGATACAATTAATGATACAAAGCTTATTCACAACATCACAGTTTAAGGTGGCTCTGATGCATAAATATGTATATGTACATACAGCACTGCATCTCTGCCTCAGAGCCGCCTTAAAAAACCTGTTTCAGACATTTAAGACTTTTTAACACTTCTGAAATATGAATTTAGGACACCCTGTGAGCAAATACCTTACCTGGTTTGAAGAAGACATGCTTGGAGACGGTGTGGGTGAAAACTGCTTTGAGTGCTGCCAGCGGGACTCCTCGGCACTGGATACAATAAGCGGGCTGAGCTGAGCTCTCTTCCGTGAGCTGGCGAAATGGGCGTGGCCAGGTACACGGGGTGAGCTGGAGAGAGAGGAGGAGGAGGAGCAAGAGCGAGATCCACCAATCCCGCTGCTGTGGCTGCAGCGGCTGGCTGATGATTGGACGGACTGGTTACCTAATGAAGAGCTACTCAGGGAGGACCGAAGGGACTGGTTGCTAAGCGACGACGGCAGGGAGGAGTTGCTAAGTGACAGGCGTGAGGATGTGGAGCTCAGGGAACTGGGCAGGGAGTGGCTGCTGAGTGATGACTGGATGTTAGGATTGCTGAGTGAGGACTGGAGTAAAGGGTTACTCAAAGATGCCTGAAGACACGAGGACAGACCTAACAGAGTGACAAAACGCAACGTTACACATAGAAAATGTTCTTACACAGTCCTGACCACAATGCTGCAGTCTGAAAAGATCTGTTTACTTTAATAAAATAAATGAGAACTTGTTTTACCCAACGTTCACTGTAAATGACTTAGAATTTAACCACTTCTGGTAGTACACCAAGCGGGATGGCCAATAATGATAAAATAGCTATTAACTGAATAACTGGCCTGTTATATTGGCATAATACTGAATTGTACTGTTCATTAATACAATACACACATTAGCAAATCCTAACACATACCAGGCAAGTTAAAGTCAGTCATATTGTCGGGGTGTGTGGAAGTGCTGCTCAGGTGATCTGTGTGGCTGCTCAGAGCAGAAGTGAAGCTTTGGGGCTCAGGATCCTGGCCAACAGGAAGTGGAGATGGCAGGTGGAGGCTGGAGAGGTCCGGAAGAGAGCCACTTGTGCTGAGGGCCGATGGGACAGCTAGAGAAGATACCTGGTGATCCGGCAACAGGAAGTTGCTGGAAATAAAAAAAAAAACAATTGTCTAAAGAAGTAGAGAATGGGCAGAATTGTGATTTAAAACGTTTAAATAAGAAAAACTTACTAAACAACAGATGTTTCACATCCTGATGGTGTCATACAAGATAACTAGGCAATGGACATAATCAGAAATTCATTTTTTCAAAATGAAAACTTTTGATACTTAAATAACATCGACAATAAAACACAAAATGCAATACAAATAAGCTAGAATTAATACCTTCTTTATTTTGGGGGAAGTTGTCTCCTCTTGAATGTTTTCTTCAATTAGTGGCACTGAGTGTGCAAACATGCCTTTAAAAAAATACCACGTAAATGTTTTAACATCAGGTCCTGTTGGTAACTGTAGAATTCTTAACCAAACTGTAATTTTACTGACTACAAGTTTTAGTTAACCCTACTGACTTTTACTGGAATTAGGGTTAGAGTTACATAAACAAGATAATAAAACACAGCTAAACTCACTGTGTTTGGTACGAGAGTTCAGAACTTGGGCAGATGGATGGCCGTGCGAATGGATGTCACGTACACTGGTGTGGAGGGCTGAATCAGAGTTGGTTCTGGCAGAATAAACAGAAAACAACAGGCATAAATGGAGTTTTAAATGCACAAGAGATATTGGATCTCTTTTTGTTTTGAGTTCTGTTTACCTGTTTAGAGCTGTCAGTGGAAGACGGACCATCTGGCTTTTCTCAGTGGCAGAACAGCTGGACCAGTTTCTGCTGAAGCTGGACAGAACATCACAACACTTTAAACAATTTAAACAATTTCCTTCTGGGATTAATAAAGTTCTTTAAATCTTGAATTGAAAGTACTGGCACGAACTAAAGCTGAAGATGTTATCAGCACATCTGATGATGTAAACATTAAACCATGTGACCTCTGGCACCTGTAGTCAATGCTTTTAAAGACAATTAATTATAACATTACCTTCTCCCGGCACGACCTCGGGGAGGAGAAAGATGGGTGGAGAGATAAGGTGCATTTTCAAACTGTGAGAAGAAGTTAAGGTTTAATAATTGTGAATTCTCGGTTGCCGCACAATTACAGTTTTAGATAGATTGCATTGCTCTTATTATAAACGTGGAACTGCAAGATTAGTGGATGTTTTTTAACCGGGGATACATGTGTCCTGTGCGGCCTGCCAAAAGGACTAGGCTGGATGTCTCTGTACCCGTCATCTGTCTCTACAAGCTGCTGAGCACGATAACCAGAGTACTGTAAACAGTAGTAAAGCAGATATACAATTAGTATGCTTAATACAGAACATAAAAAATCAATGTCTATTTAAATAGGGAGAAAGATAATAACACTAAAACACAACCCACAAGCCCTCACCTGGGTCTCACCGGAGCATCTGGAAATCTGACTGACATTAGGCAGAGACCCTCCATAGTATGAAACTATGCCTGTGGCCTCACGAACTCTCTCAGCCTGAACCTGGAAATGGAAACCACAGGTCACACAGACGATAACATTCATCCCCAACACCGTATTGGATCCAGACTTCTTCCTGCTCTCCCACAGACTGCATTGACCCTCGGGGCATTGCAGGTGAATAAAGCCTGTTGCAGCATAATGTAAAACATACACTATACTTGTGTCTTACAAACCCGTTAGAATCGGTCTGCAGAAACGATATGAAATTGAGACTAGATGAGTGACTGACAAAGTGCTATTTATATGCACTGATATAATCCACACCAACTTTCCAAATCACGAGTCCATACACGTGTTAAAAGGTTTAATTTATTTGGGGAAAGCTTGATGGTTAATTATAATGCACATTATTTTGGACTAGTAAAATAAAATAAGCAAAAACATATTCAGTTGGCTGGCATTAACTAGACAGGCATAAACACACGTTTTTCCAACCGGTCACACAATAGCATTGCAATTGTATGTTGTCCTTAAGTTATAGGGAAACTGTCAATAAACAGAACAGTTTAAATTGTTAACAAGCATACAAGAGGCCTCATGTGTCCTGCATTGAAGCTAGACTCACCCTGATGGAAGTTATGTCCATCATAACCTCTCGGAAAGCGGCTGTGTCTTCAGCCTGTCGCTGAGTGTGCAGGGCGATTTTCTCGCTAAATTTACGGGGATTGCAGCTTCCCTGTGCCGGTCCTGCTCCGGGCACATGTCCGTGTCCTACCTGTCCAACCCCAGCGCCTGACATGTGCATTATTTCGTGAAGTTAAAGAAAACAAACAGACTGACACGGACAGAAGTCGATAAGTGACCCAAGAAAGCAACACTTTTGACAACAGTGAGTGGTGATGCATTGTGGGTAATGTAGTCATGAGTGAGGACCGTAAACACAGTTGCCAAGTGCGTTGGTGTCACGATGGAGAAAAACTCTGGAAATGTAGTTTACAGTATGTAGTATGTGGTTTAGATTTATATAGTATATGCCACTTAAAGCAATTTCAAACAGTTTATTTTTGACAGAAAAAAACATTAGTAAAGTAATGTAGAAATTACAGATTGTTTTATAGATACACTTTGTACATTTGAATGTGTTACTTGGACATTAAAAATGCAATATTTTTGTCCAAATATTGAATCAATATTAACATTGATATTGTATTAACAATGGTATTGTATTTTAACAAAAATTAACAATGGTATTTAATTTTAGTATTTTAATTGAACAAATTTTATATATTTTAGCCAATGGCGTAAAATTGTATATTATCTAATTTAATTTGATCTAAATGTATAAATAGATATAGTTTTATCCCTTTCAGCTGAGACACATTTAAAATATATACAGGTTTTCAGGACCTGCATTTTGGTTTTGGCTCAGGGCTATTTTATAATGTATTTAAAGACTATATTCAATGTAAAATCGTGAAATATTTGTAAATATTACCATTTAATACTTCAGGAAACATAAAATATTGTAGTACAACACGTCCTTCGCAAACTTCACTTCCCATCTATCCGCGTTCCAATGACGTCACTTTGACTTCCGCTTTGCATAAACGGCTCTCGTGCAGAACATGTCCGAGAAAAACATGGAGGAGAAATTGGAGCAAGCTAAAAGTAGTAAAAACATATCTCTGCCTATTTCCAGGGTCCGATTAATCATGAAAAGTTCTCCCGATGTGTCCTGTATCAACCAGGACGCGCTTTTCTTGACAACAAAAGCAACGGTAATTTAATGTTATCAAGGCTAACTACCAGATAACTTCTGGTTTAGTTACCTGCCTAGTTTTTATAATTCCCACGATGAATTGCGAAATTAATGCATATATCATCTACTAATAGTTAGAATTAGTTAAATAAATTATTCTTTATTGAACTCATATCTGTGAAGCGCAATATAACGACTCTGACCGTATATTTATCCTAGACTGATTTTTATATTAATGTCTGTCACATCTTCGTTATTCCCCATAGGAGCTTTTTGTTCAACATTTGGCTCTGTCTTCATATAAAAATGGTTCCGGAAAAGAGACAAACACGCTGTCGTACAGTGATCTGGCCAATACGGCAGAGGAGACGGAAACATTTCATTTTCTAACTGGTGAGTGCTGGTCGTTTGTATTTACAAACAGCATTCAAAATTTAATGCACTGATGTGTTAACATGAGTTTTTATTTTCTAGATATCCTTCCAAAGAAGATCTTGGCCAGAGAGTACCTGAAGTCACTAGAAGAAATGGAAAAGGATGATGACAACCTGTGATGATAAATCACCAGTCAAAAGAAAATTAATATGAACTGGACCTGAACATTTTCTCTCAAAAAATAGAAATGCATTAAATCAGGATTTCATTGTTTCGCAAATAAGGGCACATTACCCAAAGAGTTGTACTGTTTTTAGACTACTCTTATCATAGTAAATATATTTTTTTAGTACCCACATACACTAATGTTGTGTTGACCAAAATGTACAATAGCCTCTGTAGGTTCTCTGTAGCTGTATTCATCATTGTTTTTTCATTTAGGGAAGATTTTTCAGCTGCTACAACATTCATACGGTCCATTCTTTTCAACATGTAGTTAGACCTTATTCATGTTTCCTTTGGTTTGAAAAGTAGCATTGCTCAGGGTTTAGAAAGTATTTTTAAAGGTGTATTTAAGTGGGCATTATGCTTTGGTGTTTCTAACCACTTGACTGATGATTTGAAAAAGTGAACTTCAATTGTTCCCAATTTGAGGAATTTAATAATATTAGGCCAGTAGTTCACTTAAGAAGTCAGGTTTTGTCTTCTTTAAATGTTTAATATTCTAAGCGTAAAATCAGTGTGGATATCAACTCAAAATGCAGACATGTATATGGTGCTGGTTCTTATCTTGGTCTACTGAAACCCATCAGCTTTTAATACAGAACTGTTTTGTATTTTAAAGGCTGTCCATGCACTGAATAAAATGTTTTGTACTCGAGAAGTTGGACTACAGCTAAAGATTTATAATGTTTTGTATAGTTTTTAAATGCTTGAACCATTTTGTTTTGTGTTTGAATAAATAGATTTGCTGATTATTTGTGCTATACAGTCTTAATCTGTTAATCCATCAGAAACATTTTAACCTGCAAAACATTTAAACAGAAGACTTCAAGTCAATGCAAGAGTCTTTGTTCTTTAAAACACAGTATAGTTGAACTCTAGTTCATATGCAACAGTCTTTAGCCTGGGGGTATAAAAATAGATTTTATTACTGGCATCTAATACTTAACTCATTTCCTTAGTAAAGAGAGTGGAAAACATGGAGAAAATGCTTAAACGTACCAATAAGAAAGATAGGTTGCTGTGGGCATGCAGTATAACATTATGAAAGTCTTTTTTAGTGATACTGTATGTTAGTTTGATAATATATAACAGGAAATCATGCATTTTGTTTATACTCCACATATCCATGTAAACAAGCGGTTGTCTGGTTTGAATGAAATCACTGGGGTATTAGTTTGGCCAGTCGTAGCTGCATCGTTTGCAAAGACCTCTCCAGATTTGCGAGATGTCTCTCCAGAAGTGCTGCTATGTGCTCCCTGTTAGCAATGGAGTCTTTTGTGTTTTCAAGACGCTCCTTTAAACTAAGACAGGAAAAATCTCGATTAATATGTTTCATAAGTTTGGATTTGATCGATCATTTAATTCCAACACAATTGTTAAAGAAAGAAAATAGATCTGATGTCTCCCTTTGTCAATTACGTAACTTGCCAGGACAGCTTTAAATAAGTACACAACCCATGTTGACATTTTGTGATTGTTAGCTTAGTTACAGTACAATCTGTTGAGCCCTTCTGGAACCACCAATTACAGTCAAATGTTACATTTACATTTAGCAGACGCTTTTAAGCAATAAACATCAGCCGACAATAAACATCAGCCATACGTAGATACAATTTTACCAAAAGTACAATATTGTCAATGTTCACGAGAACATTCATGCTAACTCACTCACCTTGTGAAGGTGTAATGTTCTTTTCCCTCCTTCCTCTTCTCATCTAAATCCATGAACACCTTCTGCATTGTATCTGCAGTCTGGGCCACCATATGATGGTCTGCCCGGGTACCCTGAACGTCCTCCATAGCTTGTTGATTATAGGAAGGTCCTTCTTCCTGAAGACCACTGGCTGTGGACACGGCCTGCAGCGCTGCTCTGTTCTGAAGCACAAGAAGGCGTGACTTCTCAAACTCTTCCGGTCCTGCTATGTCATCCCAGCACACAGGGGAGGACGGAGGCAGCCAAAAGCGCTGAGTGCAGTTGGCCGGCCTGCCGGGCGTCTCCGTGAGGAATGGACTATCCGCAGGAAAGCTGTGGAGGAGCTCGTGTAAACCAGAGCCCCAATCGAAGTCCCGCTCTGAATTTTCCAGAACAGGTTCAGATGTCACACTGCCGTGGTACCAGGCAAACAGCAGGAAAAGGAACCAGGGTAACCAAGTCCATGTCATTATGTCCTGAAGCAACAACACACTGATGTTATGATGTCATGCATATTTGTGTAGACAGGCAACAGCAGCAGTGAACACAGTTTAAGTACAACAAGTCACTAGATTAACATTGTTCTGCAACACTTCTATCAACCGATGAGAGTGTGGGATTATAATGTCTTACCTCAGATTTTAGGGGACATTTATGGTTATGGTAGGGTTTTGGCTAGGGCTGTGTTTTTTTACAGGAATATTGTATCAGGATTAACAAAAGAGGACACGTCTAATGGCAACTTCACGGTGTTTTCAAAACAACAGCCACACAATCTGGCAAAATAACACAAAACTGCATAAAACTACAACACTCGATGCTGGGAAATATAAAACGTATAGTTTTAAATTACTAAAAAAGTTTGACTTTAGACAAACAAGTGTAAATGATGGCAAACTCAAAAAGCACACACCGATTAAAAAAATGTCTATCTTATGTAATAAACTGTATTGTTAACTGTAAACTTCAACAAAACTAGTTGTTTCAACTAAGAGCGTTCAATGTATTATAATGCGTTTAAACGTCATATTATTAAGGGGATTTTAACATTTAGTCATCGCAAGCATCTGTTTAACATTAAAAACAAATGAAATCACACAACCTGCATTCTAGCAAATAAACCGTAAAGATGATACGAGATGAATCTTTATTTTAATATGAATATTTGAATGTTTATTTGAACTTACCTTAGAGATGGTTGCAAATGCACAGGCAGAAGAAGAATGGCCGTGTGTTTCTCATAAACTGCTGGAAAATCTGACTCGCTTTTTACAGCTGAATGAATACTTGAACACTAACACCGGATTCAACCCTGTCCAAACTTGTTGCATTTACTGTTATAAAATATAAATAATGAAGTGAGTGTCTATACAAATGGAGAGTAACTCATGAATGGCGTGGCACTAAATATCATGAATTCGTTCCAGCCTTTTAATCAGCTGGAAAGTAGCTGTGTCTCAAAAACTAGTTCGCCGCCTATTTAAACAGCATGCTTGGGCTTCACGTGCTTGTGGGAGAAACCATTACACGCTCACAAAACGAAATAGTGTCTAGTTAGGCAGCTCGTTTAGGTTTTAAGACACGACCACTGTAAACTTTTTAAGGAGGGCTTCCCTCAATGTAAACAACGTGACTTTTTTTCCTTTTTGACGTCTAATGGGGGATGACAGGGTCTGAGTCACTATTTCGTGTTGTTTATAAGAAAAATCTAGGCAGGAAGAAACTAGTCTTGTACATAACAATAGTTACAATAACAATGTAAAATAACTATTAATTTGCTTTAAACTGTTAGTGTAAAACCGAATTTACTTAATGGATAATGTACAACCACTAGTTTGTTGTAAACTTCACAAATGTAAAGCTCAGTTTTGGACTGTAAATAAGAAAAAAAAAAAAAATTTGGTCTTTAGCGTAATATTATTAGGGTGCTTGTGAGCTTCCACAAAATCCACAATACTCACAGATGGTTATTTAGTGAACTGGGGGGGAAAATAAGTGTAGTGGGACTTTAAAGTCAAACATGATCTCAGCCAACAGGAATGAGGAGAAACTGGCAAAAACCGCAGGGACCAGACATTAGCAGAGGCCAGCATGTTTAAAAACATGACAGCTAGTGGACAGAGTTAAAATTTTACATAAAACAACAACACACAGGACACAACAGCCAAAGGAAATTAATTTTATTAAACAATTCTATACACAGTCAAGCGAAAGTGAGCCATCTTAAATGATATGTTTTCACATTATGCCTTAGAAGGGTTTACAGCATATCTTGGTTTGTAATATTTGTTTAAAACAAAATTAAAGCTCACACTTTACATTAACAAGAAACAATGACAAGGAGCTTGGCAATGAAAACAAAAACACATAAATGAGAAATTAAAGACTTTGCCATGACAGGAATGACATTTAATATAATTTGGCATGTTACAAAGGAGCAAACACGAGGCTAAATGAAAAACTTGCTGATGTGAGAGGGAGGTTTGAGACCACATGAAAGGGCAAGAAAACCTTCCGCAAAAACTTTGGTCGCTTGGCTCTTCCATGGCAAACATGATGATGGTCTTCAAGAGAAAAGTAATCAAACCATACAAAATAATCTGGAGTGTCCCGGACTTTCAGCTGTTTGTAATTCACTTCATTAGAGAATGTTTTAACTATGGCATGAAAAAATGCACCAGATTGTTGTGATTGTCAGTATACAGAATATTATTCAGAAAGTAACTAAAAGACCATCTTGCTAGCCCAGGACACTCCTACATTCTTTGGAGGTAGTACTATGGCAAAAACGTATGGGCTGATGTGTAGTGACTTGCATGTTTTGGTTAATGGTGCATATTTTAACGCCAGATAAATGCTCTTTCCATAACTGCAGTGCTAAGGCTACGTTAAGACACAGGTGAGGGGATTGGGAAAAGACAGGCAATAACAGATACAGCCCTTAACGGCAATACCTGAGTCAACTGTAACTTCTGACTGCAAGACGTCACCACGTATCCTAAAGTGATCAACTGGCCAATGCTAAAGCTGTAATACTGTACTATAATTTAAATCTTACTATGTCAGAATTGAATAATGTCTCTGCCATCACTGATACCCTTGTTAGCAACAAGTAAACACGGTAGAAAACAACTTTTAAAAATGCGGCTGCAGTAAATCGCAAATATTTTTTGAAGGCAATTTGCGCAACATTGTGGCCATCAAACCTCCCTAAAGGGGAACTTGTTTTGCAATGTCTGAAAAATGAGGTTCACAAAAGAACAATAAATGAAGTTTATGCAGCATTTATCAGGCTTTTGAGGTACATCACATCTATACACTTTATTTTCCAAAGGACCAACAAATCACATGGTCCCTTAGAATTCCTACTGTAGCAGAAAATACCCAGTCTTTAATAATCTTAGTCTGTTAGCCCAGTTACAGATTTTAACTAGTTTATCCTTTAAACTGCTTAGAAAGTGCAAAATACAAATACTGATCGTTCTATGCAGCATTCACTCAAGGTTGCATGATAAATGTACAAATGATGTACAAATGATTTGATGTGGCGAGTATCAAATTAAAAGGACAGACCCTCAGGGGCGGGATTTGAAAAGGCACAACAAACACACGCTGGACGTTTTAAAGACTACCAATGAAAACAAGAATCAAAAATTTACATACAACCTTTTGTAACATATTTAAATTCTCTCTTAGAAAAAAACTCAAATGCCAGTGTATCAGAAAGGATTGTGACATCCATAATCAGAGTTTGGGAGACACTGAATCAAAACTGAATTCCCTTCATAAAATGTAGCAACTTAATACAGATCGACTGCGATGAATAGCACTCCAGAGTCTTAAATGAAAAGGTTTAAATACAAATAGCTTATCTCAGACCTGACCCCACCCTCACTGTAAAACTTTTACAAACCAGATCAGATCCAATGAGCGTAAAACGTGTCGAAACTCTTTATTGCAATACTGGATATAAATCAAGTAAAAGAATCAAGTATAAATTGTAGCACTCTGGAAAAATCAATGATAGATTTGCCTTCTGACACAGGCTGATGAGCTGCTTCATAGGAAAACGTCGTCTAAACATTAAAACACAGAGCAGTGGTCAGCGGACATTTCATGTCTTGAATGTTATCCATTAAATGACACAACGCTAATGGTGGACATGGGAACGACTTGTCACAAAAAAATTGAATTCCTATCTAGAAATGATCTAGAAAAGGCCCCAGTCTGAAGGATCTCAACCTCTGTTTTTATTTGGCAATTATCTCAGTCTGAACTCAATGTGAAAACTGGCATAAAGTTTCATTCTGATAACAAATCAAAGTCTGGAATATGAAACTTCTTACTTTTGAATAACTGCAGTTTACGGTTCTCTTAAGAGCTGATCGAGTATTTTATCACTACATTTTAAAAAGGGAAACTTTTAGTTGATATTTTGGTCCCCTGCAATTTTGTTAAATGCTGAAACGTCCCTCATGTTGATCCACAAAATATTTGTATAAGAAAAGAAACAAAACTAAACACTTAACACACAGTATAGGCTTGTGTTGTTTGGTCACAATTATTGTTCTTTGCCATGAGCACATATACACATGTATAAGGGATATTTAACATTAGCACCTGACACCATTTTTGAGGTAGGTTTAGAAGTTGGTTTAAAAAGCCAGGTTATGAAGATGTTCTCAATTATTCAATCAATCTCAAAATCCTGTTTCAATCCTGCAAGTATTTTCATATTTTAATAAATAATGTATCAGCCTGTAAAATGACAACTAACAGAACTGTGCTTTTTTTTAACAAAATGCCTTCAGATATTTTTACACCTTGTAACTGGTTTGATCATGTTAAACTTTAATGAGAGCTTTGATAAAAAAAAAACTTGGAAATAAAACTTCATAAAGTGTATTGTAACACTTGCATGCCTTTGTGCCCAAATGAATAAACTAAATGAATGGCAACTGATCTAAAAAAAAAATCATTCACACAAACTAGTTTAATTTAGTTTGTGCACACAATGAATTGAGTTTCAGTAAGAGTCATGAATGGTTGCTGGTCATGTAAAGGGGCTTAAAATTGGTGATCAGAATTTGGCTTACTGGGCTGAAATATGGACATGGACATTTACTATGACTACAAAAGCCTCAGTTCTAAGTCTATGCAAATGCAATACATGCCAAAAACACCATAAAGTTGCCGTATGTACACTTTTTACAGTACAGCACCATACGCATCAGTGTTCAGATCTCGCTTGAATTCAGAATCAACAGCCAAGTGTTTATGCTGCTCATGTCTGTTATCCAGCTATGAATGATGAGATATTGTCCACCGTGACCCAATGTGTCATTAAGTTGACTGAATGAGTCAATGATTCAATTTTGATCTGCGTGTGTCAAACAAAGTGGAGCTAAAAAACGCAAATGATGTGAATATTTAACCAGTATGCAAGCGTGTTAAGTACATTCAAACTGTTTGCTTGTAGCTTTGTGGTATAGCAGGTCATGTAAAACAGCAAAACATACAGTAAAACTACCAAAATATACAAAACTACCACTGATATACAGAGAGGCTTACAATTTCTGCTTCAGAACCCAATAGTGCAAAGTTCTAATAAAATACATTAATATCTTTTACTGATCGTAGGGAAATTAAACTCTCTTGCTAAGGTTGGGCATTTGCTAGCATGAATAACAGTCCAATTTTTACAATCAAATCTGAAATGTATCCAAAAAGTGGGAAACCATGTTTGTAAGTCTAACAGTAAAAGCCTAATCAGCAGTTGTCATAAGCCATAGTTGTACATGTTATTCAAACCATGTGTGTAAAGCAAAGAGGCATGTGGACAGCGTAACCCCACACAGTGATGGAAAGACACCAGGCCAAGCAGTTTACAACTTCACTCAAGCAGCAAATGACTCTATAAATGATGATAAGTCAACATATAGCATCGACAAGTAAATAACTAAGCTTCCGGTGAAATCTGAGGCACCAATTCAATTTATTCAGTTAACACTGTTCGATGCTGCGGCTTAAACCGATGAAAATGTCTGTCTAAAATCAGCACAATGATCTGCCTTCATTCTAAATGCACCCACGAATGCTTCAGCTTAAATTGTTTTATTTGGAAAATTCTCCTGATCATTAAGACCTAAAATCTGGTAGCTGTACTTTAATCTTACAGAAAGTAAATAAATGGGACTTCAGTTAAATTCAATGTGGTATATGGCATAGATTTTAAACACAATCTGACAACCTCTACACAATTTAAAAGCAACACAACACGTTAAAAGAGTGGCTGCCTGGAAATGAGGTTTTGCATAGTGTACGAACTGAAGACCTTCTAACCTCTGCAGTCTAGTCTGTTAGTAGTGATCAGATCTCTCTAACCTTATCATCTGGCCATCGGTATGCACAATAGTAACATCTCATTTAATAGTGCAAAAACGTCTCATATTTCATACTCCAGAAATTGCATATGTTGTAGACCTTTGACTAAGGTGCTGAATTCAAAAGGTAAAATACTAAAAACCCAGTAACTTAAGTATCTTAAATCAGTTTATGAGGATGAAGAGAAATTCGACTAAAAGAAAAACAGAATCTTCCAAAGACTAGTTTAGTAGTTTAGGCCATAATTCCACCTCATGAGAGTCTTGATTCTAAATGATAAAGACAGTCTTATTCAAACCTTAGGCTATGCGACAAATTCAGATGAGTATGTGTAAAAAGCAACAATGAACTGCAATTAAAACTACAGAAAACTATACATATACAATATATACATATGTATATACATATATACACATATAATACATATATACACATATATACATACATATACATATACTATACATATAAAATTTCATTTAAGAATGTTTTATGGCATACGGGGCACATTTAAAGCATCAAGCCACTATTCACAAAAGAATAGAATATTCTTTCGGTTTTATGTCTGATTCGTGAATCTTGCAGCACTCAGTATTAGCTTTGAACATAGCTTAATAAACAACGACAATGCTAATAGGCTAAACACGCTATGGTCTCTGAAACAAGGGAATGAATAAAATCTGCCATTTTAAAGCAAGTGTTCAAATACGATTTTTCCATTTGTGCAATTATGAGGACATGACCAGTGCTGTGATGTTACCATAACACAACAGGTAACAAGAGGTAGGACATGCAGTCATTTCCTCACAACTGCAGCCAGGAAACATCCTCATGTTCCACATGTAGGTTTCTGTTTAAAACTGGGGGTCTGTGTTCCGTGCTCTTGAATATGAATCTACTTTCACGAGCTGGGAGATCAGCGGCGGAAAATGTTACTCTAGTCAAACGTGTGAAGGCAAACTGCAATGCCCCTTATACACAATCTGTTGTGAAGAAATGGATAGTGAGTTTTATTGTCACCAGATCCAAAACCAAGCGTATCCATGATTCTCTCTGACTAGTTTATGGTTCTTGTTTAAAAGATGATTTTAAAAATGGTTCAAGAATCAACTCTAGCACCTACAAGTATGTCCTATTGTGCTTTAGTTACGGTTGGACATGAACTACGAGGACATACGTAATCTTGTTTGGCTAACAGGAATAACTGCGAGCCATATAAAGAACATCCAATTGTTGGTAATAAAAATAGAGTATTTTGTATGCTAATACTGCTACAGTGGGTACAGTGGGTTTGCTCTATTTACATTAATAAAAGTACCCAGCATGAAAACAACTACATTTCAAACGTTCTAAATTTATAATTCATATATATACAAACAAACCACTAAAATCTCGTTTAAGAATGCATAGTTATAAAAAGACGGTTGAAAATTACCAAAATTTCAAGTTAAAATAAAGCAGGAAGTGATTTTACAGCTAATTAACTAATCATGATATGCTTTAAAAGGCTTAAAACTGTTTACGCTAAAACAGTATTACCAAGACATATTGCGCTTTAACTTCAGCTAAGTTTGGAAAGAATTTTACTACACCTAATGTTACGCAACAAAAAGCTAAAAAGCTAACAACCACCTGCCTGTTCGCCCAACCCCTGACTCTACTTAATCCTCAAAAGGCCAGAAAAGGAAAGACAAAGTCACTAATATTCTCACATCCAAGTTATAAGCCATCAGAGCTTCAGAGTAAAAAAAACTTAAGGTGCATTTTGAAATTTGTATAGTATGTTCACTCCAACCTCCGTGAACACTACGACTGACATCTGTATTGTTTTTAAAAACTTCCCCATCCCTCCCCATCTTTCCCTGACTGCTTGTGTTGTTAGCTGGAGTGTGTTGACTTGAGTAGCTATACAGTGTTCAAACCACAACCTTATCATCAACAAAGTACAGCCAAACTTCACTGGAAACAGCCAAAAAGATCCAACAAACAGCACAAAACTGGCCTTATTTTTCAATTTGATGAATTATTGTGTACAACAAAATAAAATGTGATCACAATTTTGTTATTTTGTGTGAGACTAAAAATTGCGTTCATGTACTCACACGCCCCGAAACTTTTAAATTGTTACAATCACAGCATACATAAACACGCTCACGGCAGTGAAAAATTTGAAATACGTATAATGTACTTTTATATTGTCCAGAGATGATAGCAGATTTAAAAAGTCAACAAATAACTCCACAGATGAGTCTCATACGAGTGACAGAGCCAGAAAACTGATCGTCACAATTCCTACATTCTCACATCTGAATAGTTTGTGTTTTTGATTCTGCACTTAAAGTTATAAACCAGGATAAAAATTCATATTAGCACACGTAAATGAAACCAAGACAGCGTAAGTACTTTAATTCTGAAGTCGCTCTTCTGTCAGTGCACTTGCTTTGCTGATAAATAATTTAGGCGTTTAAACTGGATCGATGAGTTTGATGAGTTTGTAAAAACCTCGGTTCAACAGCTAAGGTAACTTTCAGTGTAAAAATAGTTGAATTTTGGGACTGACTATGTAAACTTGTTAATCTCTAAGCTGACATGCAAATGTAAAACACACAAACAAGCCCATCAAACAAAAGAAGAAAATAAAAAATTCAGTTGGATCCACATCTTACAGTCCTAAAAATCATGAGAGGATATTTACTGGTTTAGAATTTACTACATGGGATATTGGAAAACTAACAGCATGTTTTTCTATTTGTACCCATTATGAGGCGCACACACACACACAGACCGTGTTGGAGGAAATGGGTCTTGTCTCTGGATGTTTAGGCAAAATACATGGTGCGAAGTGTGTCCTGGTGGATCTGAACAGCTTTGGCCAGGGCCTGTTGATCTCTGCCGTTGCTCTGACCTGATGTGTGACTGCCCTCAGCGCTGCCAAAAAACACACACACACACACAAAATCAGAACCTGTGTGACAAAAATGTGAAGCACACAGTTCTAGAAAAATAACAAGATTAGATTCACACCCGAGTTAAATTGGTATAACGGGGCTGATTTTCGGCATATTACCCTACAACAAAAATATACAGGTGTGAAGCAAACAGGAAGAGAAACATTTAAATGCAAAGGGCAGGTGTCCAATAACAGCTCTGGTTTTGAGGCACAAATGCACGTGCCACTTGGAATATGGTTAACACCATTACAATAATTATCTGTTGTTTATGTATATTCAAAACTAAACATTTTTCAATTCAGCA
>JAZGTK010007229.1:0-19653 GCA_036877625.1 Ambastaia sidthimunki | reverse complement strand
GGACAGTGTGCGGAAATCGCCCCTGATTTACACGCAACAGCTGCGGAGAAGAGAGACCCTTTTGATCGCCTGCAGTGGCATAGATGCAGCCCTCGCTAAATTTCACCTGTCGTAGAGCCCGCAGCACAGACTCCGTTAGTGCCACGAAATAATATCCATCATCCATTGTGTGACTGTCAGTGTGGCCGGAGAATGTTTAATCGAAGAGACGTGAATTTAGCAGAAAGAATTGCATTTTTAATAGCTTTCACAACGTGCAAGTATGTGCCGTAAGCTGCCAGTGTTCAGTTTAAAGATGTTTTTTATAATGGCATGGCTATTGTTGAGGAAGTTTCTCTTGCCACAGTACTTTCAAAACCATCATGACTTCCCGTGTTGCAGAGTGGAAGCTCATTGGAGGGTTTGTGAATAAAGGTAGAGATCAGTAAGAGAGGGAGCTGCTCTCTGGCAGAGGTTTTACTGGAAGTGAGGTGTTGACAAAGACTCTGTCCTTGTACTTTACTTTACAACTTTACGAAATACTTCTGCTAAAAAGAATCCTGATTACTAAATAGCAAAATCTACAAAAAAAATGTACATTTTAAAAAGTTTGTCTCATTCTGTCCCAGCTAACAGGGAACATTCTCAGATTGATGGCTAATGTTCTTTTAAACTTTTATATACATTTATATATCATAACGTTTTAAAAACCTTAAAGTATTAAAAAGTTTGAATAGCGCTTTTTAACCAAGAAATAACGTCATTACAACATCAAAACTGGACGTTTTGAATGCTCATTTTTCTTGTTACTCAGTGGAAGCGTTCTTACAACTGGAAATTGTTAGCTTGGCTATCATTGCTTAAGATTGCATTAGTAGCTGTTACTATGCTACAATAGATTTGAAATGTAAAAAGTTTTAAAGTTTAAAAGTTAAATGTTTACATGTTAGTGTCTGGAAACAGGATGTGTTTTTCCTGACCTGTGAGATGAGAGAGAGAGAGAGAGAGAGAGAGAGAGAGAGAGAGAGAGCAGTGTTTCGGGCTGTAAGTGGGTTCGTGTGTGGCCTGCAAGAGTTTGGGACTGGTTAGGCTCTTATGTAAATCCACATTCTAACATGTTCTTTTGTAATGAGAAGGTCTTTTATCTGTATTGAGTGTGTCTGAGTGTTTTCCATCTCCCCCTCATGCTCTCTCTCTTTCTTTTGCTCTCCATACATTGGCAACATGTGAACGTATCTGTGATGTCACATTTTTTATGAGTCGGTTTAGGAAAGTGACTAAAGTGAGCTTGGCAGAGAATGCTACCGAGTTTAGCTGGTTTAAAGTGATGAGCTTTCTCAACAAAACTACATTTCCCATCATCCTCCGTGGCAACACAAGAATGACAAAAGACACAGATAGAGCAGCAATTTTGCTACTGATTTTGATGAACTAGTAAAGAAATCTGGGAATCAGAGAGAGTGTTTAGTTGACAGATCCTTATCATATTCTGTTACTTTATGTGAAATTTTATTGTATTAAGTTTACTGTAATAAGTTACTTTAATTCATCTCACACTGTGATTTTATCTAATTCATAGGAAACTTCCCAAAAGGCAGCATTAAAACTCCACAGAGAGAGAAAGAACGAGTGAGCGAGCGAGTGAATGAATGAATGAATGAATAATTGAATGAATGAATGAATGAGAATATTCTGGCTCTTTTCAGCTGGATCAGCAGGCCAGATGACAGGACTGGTTTATCAATGGTGATAAATGAAAACACCACTCAGATACTGCCATTATAGGGAGAAATTTCCATGACTTGTTTGATTTAATACAATTGTTTAAATTCTGTGAAAGTTATGAATTTAACACTTTCCCCTCTGGTACGTTTGTTTATTTAATATTTTGTCTTATTTGATTATGCTTGCAGTTAACAACAGTAGTACGCTGTTCTCACATTTTCCCTGTTAAAATCAATTCCATAGAACATTTACTTTTCCAATTATTCCCTAATAATAATAAAAAAAAATGTTCACATTCCATCATGGCCTGATCATATCAAAAGATCAATGAGATTCATAGACAAAGAGTGATCGTATGTAAAACTATTTCAGCGAATTCGTCTTTATTTGACCTCTGTCTAATCTCTTTGCTGTCTTAGAGGAACAATTAGGATATCAAAAGAGATTTCATTTGTCTTTCTCTCTCTAATAGGTGAAACAACATATTACTGACGTATTCATCAGCTGAATGTCTGTTGCTGAGACAAAGTTTACGAAAAGGCCATTTTTTCTCTTTTAATTATTAAAAATGAAAACAAAGGGAAAAAAGGGTTGTCCTACCATACCTGTCAGCGCCGGAGTGATGAGTTATCAGAGAGACAAAAGTTGGCAGGGCAGGGCATGTAGTGACCATTTGTCTTGAAGCAGTCATTAAATCTGGAGGTCACCGTCGGGGGGGGCGGGGTCAGGTAGAATGCATCTTTGATATGGTGATCCATGTTGTGAAATGCGTGCAGTGTG
Source organism: Ambastaia sidthimunki (assembly GCA_036877625.1). Taxonomy (NCBI): domain Eukaryota; kingdom Metazoa; phylum Chordata; class Actinopteri; order Cypriniformes; family Botiidae; genus Ambastaia; species Ambastaia sidthimunki. The sequence goes on along the minus strand of JAZGTK010007229.1, from coordinate 17,169 downwards.
AGAGGTGAGGGGGCTGTGGGAAGATTTTCTCTCTTTTGTGGTGAGTCTCTCAAGCCTCATGCATTGTGTTGGGTCAGTCTGTGAACGGGAAGTGATTGCTTTAATCACTGGGTAAACTCGACAGGCGCTGCGTTCGGCCAGCGTGGGGGATCGGACGCTGCAGCGAGTGCTGACCACCAAGCTTGCCCCCCTCCCCAGCGGTTTCTTGGGTTTTGAAGATGGACACCCCATGGGGACCACAGCTAAAGACAACTGCATGTATGACTATTCTGAAGACAAACTGAAGTCAAACAGTTTATTGTTCCTGTAGCTCAGTTGGTAGAGCATTGTGTTAGCAGCGCAAAGGGTGTGGGTTCGATTCCTAGGCAACACACATACTGATAAATTGTATAACTTGAGTGCACTGTAGGTCACTTCAGATAAAAGCGTCTGATAAATGTTAATGTATATAAAAGCAGTCATCAGCAAAAGTCAGTGGCCATGTTCTTATGTTTAGAGGGAAGGTTTTGCTCCTTTATGTCTCAGGAGACTGAATGGAAATCTCAGTTTTGTTTCATGTGTTGTCTTTATCACAGTTATTGCTCCTAAAATTACATAGTGCTATTAAGACTGAGAGCGACACATCTGACACAGTAAAAGTAAAGAGGCACTAAACAAATTGGGACGCCATAGCTCAGGTAATGAAGTATTTTTAGGAATTGAATGAATTTGATGAGAATAATTTGAGTTTGAATTAAAATATTTTACTTGATTGCAGAGTTTAGTGTTTGGAGAAAAGTGGGCACCATAAGATACATAGTTTTCTTCTGAAACTGAGAAAGAGACACGTGTCATATTAGTGAAATACCTGAGATTTGCTCTTGATTTCATGTCATTACTGTCTGAGAGACTGAGATGTTAAAGAGATCTGAGATTTGTGTTTGTTATTTACTCTGGGTGTATTTAATCCTCAGGGTTTGGATGTACACAGAGATATATTCTGTTAAATCCCAGTTTCTTAGATTTTTCACTGGTGACTTTAAGTAGATGCTGTAGTCACTGTCTCAGCAACTGGCTGTTAACATTACAAAATAAAAGTCCATTCATCAGGTCTTTTGTGTGTGTGGAATTTACAAGATTTCTTCTTCTTTGTGTTTCTCACACTGGGTCTGGTGGCCAGTAACATGTTATGATGATTTTATCCTCGTCTGGCTTATATTCTTATGACAAACACAAACTGCCATCAGATTTGCTGTTTGTTTCTTCATTGGCCTTCATTGATCTTTGTCACCATGTTTTGCCAGACAGAAGTTGAGTTAAACAAAGTATCCAATAACATTTTTACATCCTTCTGAAACAATCTGTGTTCCTCTTTCAGAGATGCACCGTGTTCATGTTTGAATGTACCGTCTAACACACATTTAACCTCTCAGATGAACATATTATCTGTACTGACCCTAACTTCAGACAAGACCTTATAAAACGTCTCGTGTGTGCCTGCGTAGTGTCGACCGCGCGCTGCATTTATGACCTCTGCACTTCAGTTGCTGCCGTTATGGCCTCGGACAAAAGGTCCTCTCAGAAACGTACATATTTTCCCACATGCAAAATTGGAAATTGGAAACTTCCTCTGACAAGCTGCATGGCTTTGTGCTGGGCAGCCGTCTGGTTGAAGAGGTGGAGAGGGGGAGAGCTTTGGGAGGAGGGGAGGTCATGTGTGCGCTTTGGCCTGAGGACTGAAAGCAGAGACCCTTGTCTTTTTGGATGATGAGGAATGTCTTTTGATGCAGACATAAGTGTTCGGAAAAAACAGCTGTTGAGGTGAGGAGAACAGGTCATCTGGACCATCTTAGCTGCATCTACAAGCTGATTGTTTAAACCTAGAAAAGTTTTCTTATTGTGAAGAATACTTTTTTAAAGGTGTAAAGTCCAAACACTGTTTAATTTTGTCTTCAAGACCTGTAGAATTAACCTCAAATAAACTTTCAAACACCAAACTGAGTTCAAATTGGAATCAAAGCTTTACTCTTAAATATAAAGTTTTTTTTATTAATGTTTTAGGTATTGGTTTCTGGATTCTTTAAAGCATCAATGAATCCAATCAATTTCTTAAAAAAAGAATTAAAATTTATTTTTGATATTTTAAAGATCTATGGCTTTAAAACTCTTTCTAGAACCTTTATTTTTAAGTGTAAATATTGTTGAACCCTATGAGTTCCATCATGGCTGAACTGGGATGGACGTCACATTAACAATTTGTGTCAGTGAAACTGAATTACGGCACTGCAAACTGGATTTACCATCAATGAAATCCAGATCAGGACAGGAATGTGTGGTATGGCCGGGGGGGCGGAGTTACAGAGGGAAGGTCACTGATTGGAGGGGGGAGGGTTTGCGCTTCACTACTCATTACCAACCTGTAAATATTTACTCTTCTACATCATTACTTCCAAATCATCACATACTCGATCATGTATGAATCAGAAAGCAGTGGAGGAAATGAAAAATAAATCAGTGTCAGTGTTCTGTGACCATTCATTATTCTCCAGAAACCAGCGTGTTCTGATGATGTGGTGGAGACTCACATGAGGAACTCGGCATGAAGACATGGGTTTACTCAAACATATGCTTGTAAATCTCATACCAGCTTTACCTTCTGTAATTGCAGTTTGATGGTGAAAAATGAAAATTTTCTCATAACTTCATGCTATCCTAGTTATATTAAATAATATACTGGCTTTTAAAAGCTCAAAAGTCTAATTGTTGTCTTTCACAGATGTATCATTTCACTTCAGAAGACGTTTATTAACCCACTGGAGTTGTATGGATTGCTTTAATAATGGATGGATCTGGATTATGGAGCTTCAGAATCTCAGGCACCATTCACTGTCATTATAAAGCTGTGAAGAGCCAGCATATTATTAAGGTGAACTATTCTTTTAAAATGGAAGTTGAAGTTAACCTCTGCCTATCCTGCATATAACATCCAATAACTCAACTACATTCAATAGCACTTTAGATAGTCCATTGATATAACAAAAGGTAATTCCCAGAACCCCGGGTTGCCAGCGTCAACAGAGCATGGAAAAAATGTGACAAGACATGAAAGCTCAGGAAAGTTTCAGAGAAGACCTCTTTTCTTTCAGCGTCTGAACATGGCACATCGTTTGGAAAAGGGGGCTACATAGGGGTCTGGGACATTTAAAGTGGCTCAGATTTCAAGGTGGTCAAATGATTGGTTGCTCAAAAGTAAAAGTCTAGAGTTTCGGGTGATTTCCAGCTCTGTTAAATAGCCCATAAGCCTGTAAAATGGCAGATGGGGTCTGTCAGGAAATCAAAGACCACCAGTAAAACTCAACATGTTGACACTGTTTGGATAAGCAGAGCCAATGAATCCCAGCTCGTTGTCTGAGGCTCACAAAGTCACTTCCAGTTGAAGATGCATTAAATAAACAGTTGAAATGCACCACAATAATCACAATCAGACGTTTCCTTTCACAGAAGAACCAAACTCAGTTTAGATCCTCGTGTAGAACGTTTATGGCTACAGAAGATGTCGTCACTAATGCAGTGCTAGTTTGAGCACTTGAGTTCTAAGACAAAATGCCTGATGTAAAACTGTCAGATGCAAAGGGTGTTTTACGATTGAATGGGGCTTTATGTTTTGGTTAGTTGTATTTTTTTTGTTTCGTGACTGTCAACACTATAATCCACATTCCTTTTGTATTTAGGCTAAAACAGGAATGTTACAATTTCATTCAGTCTTGTGTTTCACAGTAAGAATCACTTCATGTATGACTGTATCACTTCATGAATTTTCTTTCTTGCCTCTGTACGTATCTGTCCAGTCTAGTGCTTTGATCTGTTTATCGTCTGTTTCAGCTGAGCACTTCCTGTTGTGTTTAAACTTCTGGTTGTCGTGGTTTCAGTTCTCGTGTAATTTTTTTCATAGCATAGATTAATATATCTCTGTGTGTTATTTCTGGCTATGTCTCATGTCAGACTCACAGTGGATGATTGCAGATGATGCTGTACATTTAGAAAATGTGTAGATGTCAGCCGGTTACCCCAAACAAACCTTTAATGTGTAAACTACGTTTACTTTCCAATTCATGGACACATTAGCTTTGTTTTGTAGAACCGTTTGAGGCAAAAGTTGTAACACGGGTGCATTTGAATGGGAAGTGGGCGTGGCTACATAAGGTGAAGGGAGGCTTTAAACCAAAGAAGGAAAAATTCAATTCATTTATAAAATTCAGTTACTTAATTATATAACTATTCAGTTATTTCCCAATGCACATTGTTTCAGCTCTACAGAAAAAAAGTACATTATAACACTTTAAGTTCCATATGTCCTTCATAAGCAATTCTGTAATATATAATGTCTTAATATACTTGACTGTATACACTCAGGGGGCAAGATTAAGGCAAACGTGGCGAGCAATTAAAAACATGAAAAATAATAAAGTCTTCTTCTGTCTTTAACACTGAAGGATATTTATTTAAAATTCATAAACTACATTATAAATGCATGAAATTAACATTATAAACTACCAATGTAGTAAATAATTTGATTAAAGCTGCAATATTTTACTTTTGCCTCCCTACCGCCATCTCTGTTTGAAATATTAAATTGCAAGTTGTATTGCAAAGTTATTTTCTAAACGTGGAAGATGAGTTTCAATTCTAAACAGCTGCTGTAAGAACAAACTACAAACGCTGCATCATCTACAGAACCAGAACATGTGATATAGTAGCTGTACACTCTTCCTGTTTACAGACAGATATTTCCTGCAAAATCTGACCCGACACTCAAATTATAAATCATTATTATAAACTTACAGTTGTGATTTAGGGTAAGATGAGATCGTTGAACTCTGATCTGTCATGTACATGCTCAGTAACTGATGTTTGTTCATTTTTAATTACAAATTATAAATTGTAAAAACTACAGCTTGAAAGTTTGTGAGTCATTTAAGGCATAAAAACTTTAAGGGTTGTGAGTTTTAACACTTCAGTGGGATCTTGGAAATCCAGATGAGCAAATGTTAAATAAGCTACACACCCTGTTATTTGATGTTTTCTGTTTAACGGTCTGTTTAACGTCGTACAGTAGTGTGAAGTTTTGGGTCATAAATACCACAGAACCAGAACTTTGAGGGATGAGAGCTTTGTAGAAGCTTTTGTAACCTGGATTTCCTGTTTCTTCTGATACATGCTGATCTATAGATTACACAAACAGTCCAAACCTGAAGTCGGGACTGGGTCTCTGAGCAGGCCTGTCCAGTCACAAATGAAGACCAGTAGAATGTTTTATTGCTCAGAAGTTGCCTCTTAAGCTTAGGTGATTTGTTTCATTTAGGTATCAACTTTGTCTCAGATGTTTCTCTTAAAATTGTTCATCAGAAATAGAAGTAGGTACAAATGAGAGTGTTGTCGAAATACACTGGGAATTTATAACAAAAAAAAATGTAATATAGAGTGAATTTAGAGTGTGTAGCTAAAATAAACTATGTTGTGGATAAGTTTAAAGAGGAATGTTTGAGTTCATATTGAAATCTTCAGGAATACAGACTGTGCAGGTTGCAGACTTCTCAAATCTGAGCTTGGTTTGAAACATCGTTGAGATCTCTTATGAAACTCTAGTGAAGACATACGAGAGATTTCATGGGTCTTTTTTAGGAGCTGTTCACTTAAGGAGGAACAGTTGAGACATTAAAGAGATCTAATCTGTGATAGTTTCTCATTTTGATGTCTTTCAAAGTCATCTGGTGTTTATTGTCCTCAATAATTCATAGTTAATAATTAACATTAACAGTGCCTAAAAGACTCTGTGCTGATCTGAGAACAGTGAGATTTGCATAACAGGATTCAGCTGCATTAGTGGTTTGGTTAAGCCTGGTAAACTCCAGCAGGTTGCCAGACCTTTGGATAAAACTCCACCATAGGAAACAGAGGAGTTGTGTATAAGACATTGGGTAACAATAGCAATCAGTGATATTGGCACAAGAGATGGTTCTGGAGGCAGTAATGAGACAAGGATAGAACACAGTGAAGTTCTGAAAGATATTTTCCTCTGTTGACTCATTGGTTCTTCCTTTGAGGGTTTAAGGATGAAGAAATTGTTTGTATACATTTGTAGACAAAAGGGTTGGAGGGAGAGAGAGAAAGGGAAGGAAACTCGACCTTGTGTGTGTGTGTGTGTGTGTGTGTGTGTGTGTGTGTGATTTGGACCAGGCCTGATCCAGCCCAACTACCACACCGGCCATGTGAGAGCAGGGGGCGTCTGAAGGGTTATGCAGTTGAGGAGGGGACAGCTGTGGGCCCTGGGGCCTGTGTTGACATCACACACAGTGCACTTCTGCTTCCTGAACCCTGAGCACTAAAAATATATACTTGACAGGGAAGGGGGAAAGTACATACTTTTGAGTATGTTGTAAGACTGTATGCAAATATGAGGACAGTGTTTCTTAGCACAGACCACTTTTGCTTTTTTATTTAAGTGTTGGCATCTTGTTTTGACATCTGATTTCAGTATCTGTATGCTAACGTTTGACAAGGACACAACACAACTGAACACAAAATCTTAAAACATCAACAACTTTCAGCTCATTCATTGGTGCAGATTTGTCATGTGACTTCATGGTGCTAGTGATGTAGAAATTGTTATGGAGATTTTGGCGTTACATTCCTCACATTTTGTGTACACTGATGTCCACCACAAACCCCTCACTTCCTGTAATGCAAAGGATTATGGGTAATGTCAACCCACATGCTGATGTACAGATCCACTAGCACAAGCGTATTTCAATTTTAACATACAATTTTAGACATGCTTTAATTTGGGACATGCTTGTTATAATCTTGTGTACACTATTTAGGGTGAGTAGTATTTTAAGTGGGATGCAGCTCTTGTTTGTTCCCTCCCTCCTCTCCTTCATCCTGAGTCAGCTCTCTCTTCTTCACTAACTCTTTTCCTTTTTGGCGTTGATTTATAATCTAAATGACATGAAGAGCTGAGCTGAACTAAAGCTTAAAACACTGAGTGGTCACTGTTGGGGCCTGACCCCCCAGCTGACCCCCCTCCCCGTGCCCTGCTGCTAAGAGTTACTTCTTACACATTTCACACAGTCTGACACAGTCCTCAAAATCCTGCTCTCATACTTACTGTACGTCTCTTCACGCTGTGTGAAGTTTGTGTGCAGACTTCTGACATTGTGCTGGTGTAGCTTCTGATATTTTCAAAAATATATTTTTTCACCCAGTGCTTATAGATCAACTGATTAGCATAGACAGACACATTTCAAACTAACCTTTATATACAAATAAATGTGAATTAGACAAATGGATAGACAGAAAGATATGCTTCGCTCTCAAATCATACCAAAAGTACATCAGATATATTTTATTTGTTATTGTAACTAAATGCAGTTAAACCATTAACAAAACCCATGTGTTAAAATCAAGAGTCTTAGTGAGTTCAAACAACAAACCAGTTTTATCTGCCTGGAATATGTAATACAAACGAGGAGCTGTAGGGAATTTGGATGGAGATGTGTAGGGCCTGTTTACAAAGAGAGGTTACTTTGTTAATGTTATGTTAAACTGTTTTATGAAATGCCCTTTTTACTTAAGAGCTTTACTGAATGCATTCAAGCTCTGTTTTAAAGCTTGTGTAAATTCTGTCTTATTTGCATTGACAAATGACCATTGATTGTTTTAATGAGAAAACTCGCACACATCCGCAAACAACAAAGATACGGCTGCTGCGGACACAGGACTGCGTCAAACCTTTAGTCCAGTCCTCACGTTTGCTTAAAGAGTGGCCGTGTGGTGCCGTTAATTGTCATGAGTAAGTGTAAGGAAAGGGAGAGTCTCTGTGTAAATGAGTGTGGAGTAGCTGGTGCTTTTTGAATGGGGGACCACTTCACTTTAAATACCTGAAAACTCTCGGTACCCTGTTACAATCGGTAAACAGCAGCCTTGCTTTAGTCTCCGTTGAGTCTATTACACGCGCTACAATTAAGCCAGGTTTGTGTGTTTGGTGTTGTGTTTACTAAAATAAAACTTTCAGATTCTCCTATCGGTGCTCCAGATGGCCCACCTCCCTTTCAACCCCCCTCCCTTTGACCAGGCACCCCCTCTCCCCCACCCTCCTTTCCGCCATCTTACCCCTAATGAGTCTGGCCTCAAATGGAGAGCCGTCCAGGTCATATCAAGGAGCACATTTAAATGAACTGTTTGTGTTTCAATAGGTTGGTGGTGGAATGTGAGCTCCTGCATTATGAGCACACACAGGGAGCGCTCCTCTTACCCACTGAGATTCACTCCAGAGCTCCTGCCGGGGTGTCGGGGGCTGTGGGGGCTGTGGGGGCTGTGGGGGGGTGAGGAGATGGAAGTTTAGGGTGAACATTTGTTCTAACTGTTTGCTCTTTCATATCACGAGGTAACATTATTGGGGGCCCTTTTTGAAATAAGGACAATATCTGGTCTTTTCGATTAAAAACAGTTAGTGTTAGAGGCTGAAGGGGGCATTGTGTGGTTGCTACAGAGTGTAGAAAGGCTAAGACACAGTTTATGAAGGCATATGTGTTCAGATGTGATTGTGTTGTTGTATCTGTAAGCAAATGATTGAATTAATGAGATCTGAGGGCTCAACTGAGTCATCTTTAAAGTTGAGACCGATTTGAATACTTAATGCAAAGCTTGCTAATATAGTGAATAATCCCGCATGCACACGCTCATTCACAAATGAACAATCTGTCTTCTGTAATCTCTTTATTTGAATAACTGAAGCGGAAGTATAAGAGCTGTATGATGAAACCTCAAAACTCCCGGGAAGCAATACTGGAAAATAAGAGCATTTGCATGTCTGATCAGAGATTCCTGAAAGATGTTTCCAACCGCTGAATGCTGCATTTCAAACTGTGGTAAAATTATGTGATGTAGTAATTAAGTTTTATATTTTCATTCAGTTTTTATAGTTTCTATATAGAAATCTGAGCTAAAGCCATACATTTTACCATACATATATAATTATGTTGTTTATATATGTGGATATACATGTGTTAGAGAGATATATTAAAGTGTATGTACACATGTGGGGTGGAGAACTTTTGTTCTATATATAATCTTATGTATCCATAGAATTTCACAATCCATAGGGTCCATAGGGTATTTGTTGCCTATATTAAAAGCACTGTATAATGCTTTTTATTATATGTTGCATATATGTGAAAGTATATGACATTTTTATATCAGTGAAATCCATTCAGGAACACGTATTATATATATGTGATTTACATGTATAGATATCAGATTCCTGAATTGGTGTGTTTGCTGTATAGTTAATGATATATTAAATGTTTTATTTAGTGGTCTGTCTGAAAGTCTGTGAATACTGTCATGTCAGTCTGCAGACTCTCAGCACATGTAGCACATCAGGAAATAACATGCAGGTGTGTCATAAAACACAAGTGAAACATCCACATGTACAGGAATGCTAAAAACACGCTAATTACACCGCAGTCATCGTGCTGCTCCTCACAGGTGGGCTGCAGCAGTTGCTAACGGTTACAGTAACAGTGGATGCATCAAGCGCCTTCAGCTAAAACACGTCCTGAGATGTCACGCAGGGCAGTACAGATGAGATTCCCTCTATCCCAGAACTGACACGGGAGTCTGGGAAAGCAGTCTCCTGTTTTCATTCCCAGAACCCATTTCTGAGTGTTTCCATGAGGATGATGATGAAGAAACACAGCAGCAGGGGTTCATCAGAGACTTGTGTCCCACCACGCAGGAGCTGAGGTCTTTACACTACACACACGTTCCTAGAAAGCTTATCAGAATTCCCCCAAATCCCCCTTTCTCTAAATATGTTGTCTCATTTGAAGTACTTTGGCTATGAATTTATTTGTTATAATTTTTTGTATCTTGTTCTGTGAAACACATTGTAAGCAAATGTTCTGGCGTTAAAGGATGTGAAAGTAACAGCAGATGCTCAAACACTTGTTTATCTGTGAGCTGGCAGTTGACCCAGTGCCTTGTGTTCGGATAAAACCTGAAGTGAGGTAAACCGACCAGCTACATCATATAACTGACCTCACGTTTCACCACTCCTGACCGTGTTAGGAGCAGTTATCTGCAGCTCAGATGTACCAGAATAATCACAGTCAGTCGTTTAAAGACAAGAGAATTCAGTCTTGTGGACTTTTAACCAGGTCTCCATTCAGAAAGTGATGCACATGCTAACACGCTATCACAATATTTAGCAACATTTTCAGCTGGGAAACTGCATGCAGATTTATGGCACATGAATGCAATGCAAATGCGTTTCTGCTGTAAAACTATAAAGATAAGATTGATGCAGCCTGCACTGATGCAAGAGACTTAACTGCACATTTCTGTAGAATTTTACTCTGCAAATGTTTAAAAAGCAGTAACAGAACAGGGCAAAATGAAAGTTTGTCTGCGCGGGTGCAGCCTAACGTGCTTCAGTTTAAATGTTCTCAGTGGTAATGCACTGAAGTAGCTGTTGCACGCGCTCACTGTGTGGTCATCTTCCCGAGCTTCCATTGGTCGGCGACTAGCCAATAGGAAGGCTGCACTCCATAGCCATTCATGAAAAACTGAGCTGAACAAACAGGATGTGCTGTGAATGCTATCACACCCCAGCACGGCTTCCTCCAGCGCCTGCTTCATTCAGCTCTTCAGTCTAACTTCCTAGTATCTACTGAAGCACTTCTGCTTATTTCATTTCAGTTTATTGGGCAGACACACATCTCTCTGTCTCTCTCTCTTCCTCTTTGTCTCTCCATCATGCAATGAAGTCATTTTCTGTGCAGATTAAACTCATCTGTTTGCAGTTCCCCAACAAAGTAACTGAACTTCAGGGTGAGCTGTAAAAGATTAGCTTTGCTTTCTACTGACAGGTACTGTGTCTGTGTGAATGTTTTTATCAAGAATTCCTATAGCTGTGTTGAAATTTAAAAATACTGAGGAAATGCCCAGCTAACAGGGAACATTCTCAGAGCGTTGGCTAACGTTCTTTCAAAGTTATCAAAAAATGTTCTTGCATTAACATAGGTAGAACATAGGCTTTTTAAATGTATATCATATATAGCAAAAATGTTATTCTTAAGTTGTAAGTGACACATTTTAAAAATGTTCCTATAACCAGCAGTAATTTTATAAAATAAAACATATGCAAAGCTGGACATTTTGAACATTCTGGAACTTTCAAAAAAACATTTTTAAATTTTTGTTACTTATTGGAAACATTCTTTCAACCTAAAATTGTTAGCTGTGTATGCACTTTTTGTGTGTCTGACAAAAGCATGCATGTTTTCATTATCTTAAACTAACATGCATAGAATTGCAGTTCTTCCTTCATATTTTTTGTATTTTTTTTGTATGGTATGCATGAGCATTTTGTCACATTTCCAGCGACTTCCCACCCACACAGAGAGAGAGAGAGAGAGAGAGAGAGAGTGGCATGTGTAGCTGCCAGCACTGTTTTCCCAGAGTTCCCTTCACTACCACTGAAAGTCGGGCATTTTAATACAATTGCTTTTTATAGTTGACCTTGTGGGGCGTTTTTTTTTTTTTTTCATTAAAGATTGCATCAAAATAACATTTCTTTAACAAATCCGATGCAAATCTGACACCTTTTTCAGTTTAGGAATGGATAAACCTGTCTGGGGTACATTCCATGAGAACACTGTAGGGTATTCGTGCAAGACATGTTGATAATGATTAGAGAAGTGTCAGAACACAGACTTGCAGGGGAATGAGGTTCAAACTGCAGCATTATTCAGTTCTACTGTACACTGATATCTAGAAACATCTAGTATAATGTAACATTTCCATCCGCTGTAGCAGCTCATGTCCCTGATTGCATGTTGTCCCATTGTCTGTAAAATCCTCATGACTGTTTATGCTTCTCATCTGTGAGCGTTTCATTGTTTGGTGATGTATTTTTATGAGCTTCTTTACTGTAGTTCCACCCCTGGAAATCCTGCAGACGTGTGCTGGGTAAATGATGCCGTTTATTTTTGTTTTTTTGGAGACAGATGTTTTGCGTGGCTGAAATGACTAATTGTCACTCTTTTAAAAACAGATGAAGGTCTCAGCAGGCAGTTTCCTGAAGATAACACATTCAGTATTATGGGATGTAGCTATATGTGTATGACTGTGCATGTACTGGTTTCACTGATCCTGTAGAACACTAAATACAGCATCAAAGAGCCCAATTAAGATCAGGGTTGCAAAAAAAGGTTTTCCAGAAACTTAACAGGAATTTATGGGAATATTTGGGAATTATGGAACACAGATCCTTGAATGTACTTGTAAATCCCTTTGGATAAAAGTGTCTACCAAATGCATACATGTAACTCTAATGTAGTATTAGATAAAGACGACGTGTCAAGAAAGCACATTTTTATATATTTATGTTTTTATATAAAGAAGTTTAAAAATGTCCAATTAATTTTGTGTAAATTCCCATAATATTCCCACTTGGAATATTTATAAAATTTGCAACCGTAATTAAGATGCAACTGAAGTTACCTTGATGCTAATGAAACATGAAGCTAAAAAGAAAGTGACCAAAACTATTAAAACACTGAGCAGAAGTTTGTAGAGAGGAAGTCTAGTTGATCTTCTATATAAAGCCCTTCAGCTGAAACAGACTCTTTTAGGATGGTAGGTGCCATTATAAGGTGATGTGATAAATATCTGTACAGATGATGTTTAAACATGAACCTGATTGTGTCATCAAGACTTTATGGACATGAAGCTGCATATAAAGCCAGTTAGAAGTGAAATGAAACATGATGCTTCATTGAGATTCTCTGGTCAAATCTTATGGTGAAAAGGCACTAATATATTTATATACTGTATATTTACAAACGTAACATTTTATGAAGAAATAACACTTTGAGGTTAAGGTTTATTCATGAAACATTCTAAAGCTTATTTGAATTTGTTTTTGTTTATGATGTCTTGAAAGTGTTGTGTTGTCTGATAAGTCATTAACTTGGGCATGAGTTTTTGGTCTTAGACAGTCAGAGTAAGTTTAGCAGACAATACAGACTTCCTAATAGAGGCAAACCTGAGAGGGGGAGGTCAAAACATAACAGCTGACTGGACAAAAATAGTTGTGGACAAAAATAGAGACTCACACAAACCCTTCCTAACGTCCACAAGGCTGCACTGGTTGAGATTCTGCTCTTTTTGTAAGTAATAAAAATGATGAAAAAGGTTCTTCACAGGAAACCATTTTTGTTCCTCAATGAATCTTTCAGTAGTTCTTAAAAGAACCATGTCTTTCTTATCTTAAATAGTCTATAATGGGAAACCATAAAGGGAACCTTAATAGTCTTCTTTAGGGAACCATACAGCCAAAAATGGTTCTTTGGCTTTGTGAAGCATCTTGTAGGTGTGGATGGTGAAATGACCACACCGACAAGCTCAGCATTCACCTGTTAGTGTCTGTGTAGTGCTGACGGTACGAGCGTGGTCGGTATCTACACGGGCAGGATGAGCACTTTGGAGGGAACGGGGGTCATATTTACCATTGGGATCGAACACTGTTATGGCCTCACATACTGAATGACCTCTGGTGGGGTGGGAGGGGGCCATGTGCTCCTCCAACCGTAAATTTTGGAACCTTGTCTATTGTTTCCAAACTAGGTCAAGGGCCTGAGCTATCAAAATCAATTTGAGCTCCGGATTGATTGATAAAGGAGGGGCAGTGTGGTTAAAAAAAACTGTCTGGCTTAGCATACAGGGTGACAGAAGCTTGAATATCCCAAGTTGCCTTGATTAATCTTCATCTAGAAATACAATTAGTGATGGCGGGCATATGGAGTGTTATTATGTAACTGTATGGCAACCCCTGGGAAACAATATGGACTGGCTGTGGAATTGTATGGAAAACTGGAGCTCATTGTGTGAATGCTCTCAGATGAGAAATCAGGCAACAATAGTCGATCACTAACATGATGCATTTGCATAGATGTGTTGAGACACACATTGAGAAAATGACCCAAACATGTAAATGACATGACAGTTTTACAACAGGCAAAACCCTTTAATGACTGCAGTACTTCAAAGACTGTGTCTTAGAGTGTTGTGTTTGTAAGAAAGATTGCTTTTGTCTCATTTAAATCCATTGATCATGTTTTGTGTAACTTTTGGAACAACTTTAAAACAATATTATTGGTGTCATCAACTGATGGGCTTAGAAATATCAAACATTTCCTTGTTGTTTCCTTGAGTTGAGAAAGAGAAAAACAACATTTTAAACATGTTAGACAACGTTATGGTCCACTGATAAATGTAGCCACAACAGACAGTCGAAAGCCCCCACCGACGGCTAAACCCATATTCTAATCTCCTCCTGATCCTAAACTGAGATAATCAAAGAATAAAACCGTATTTGTTTGCGTTTGTTTCAGAGCACATAATCTCCCTAAAGCTTGTTGGTTGAATACCCCGTTTCACCTCGTCATCCCGGATCAGTGGGGCTAAAACAGCCGCGTCATGCTGGATATTTAGAAGTTAATTGATAAACGTGTGATAATCAATAAGTCTGGCATCTGTGTGTTGGGATTAGTTTTAGAGGACACGTGTGTAATGAGATGGGCTACAGATATGAGCCTCTCTGTGCATTTGAGTAGAAATGAGTACAGTAATATTTCTAATTAAATAATCAATGTGACTGACAGACAACAAATTCTTAATTCTGCCCCAGTGATTTTACTGCCCATAATATAATCAATTAATCTGCCTCGCCTGGTTCAGCATCATCCGCTCATTAAAAACATAAATGACAGAATTTTAGTGATTTTAAAGACTGCGTTTATGTCACTGCATTACAGTATGTGAGCTTCAGTATGTGTATCTGAGACTCTGTTAATGTATAAAACTCCAGCACATAGATTATTGTTTTATTCTCTCAAATCAAACACTGTAGAAACAATGAAGTGACTCAGATGCTATTTATAAAAGAGCTTATTTTTATTACAATCACATCATAGTCTAAATATATCATTCTTTGTTCTTTGTTAGGGTGACATGCTGTTTTATATTAGTCAGTTTTGTGTTGTGTGTAAATCATTACAAACTCTCAAAGCGTAATTATTCTTTTAAAAGAATTGTTTTCCTGTGCCATTGTTGAACTGTTTAAAATAAACTGGGATCTGTGCTTGTGGGAAAAATGACTAAAATGTATATTTATGGCATTAAGAAGGGTACAATTATATAAATACAGTTTTCCTTTAGGAAACAGTGTGGTTTAGTTGATAACCATGTGTAATTTAACACTGACTGACCAATTGAAAATGAAATTGAATTGTAAATTTGGGTAAGAGGAGAAGTTAGATAAGTTATTTCTGTCTGGTATGTTTCTCAGAGCTGGTGATGTTGAGGAGGACATCTGTAGAAATCATACATGTATGAAGGAAGTCATAGGACAAGATCTTTCAGCTTCCTGTGATTGTCAGCCTGGTGTTGGAACAGAGGGCCGTAAACAACCTCTGAGTGACCCGCGAGAAGAATTAATACTTATATAAGAATACAGAACATTACATCACCATCAGAAACATTCTGCTGAGTATAGACAGCTGTACACAGGTCATATATTGCAGTAGTTTGACACTGACAAACAAAATGCACTTATTTCCATTCAGACGGTTTGTCGTGTCTCACCTGAAACGCAAGCACACATGAGACTGACACGTGTCTGTTTGCAGTGAGTGATGTTAGATGTTTGGAGTTTTTTTCCACTTCAGATGGTTTGACCTTCAGATGTCGACATTTTGACATAATCTGTTGAATTGACATTATATAGAAAAAATCTATTTTAATGATTGAAATCATCTTAATTACCAAAACATGAAGTTAATCTGTGTCCCACATTTTCCATGTAGCTGTTATCATGCGTATAGCAAATATAGGTTTATTAATAACTACAAGTTTTTATCATCTCTAATTTCATGAATTTTCCCAGTTTGTCCAGAACTCACATAATATTTAGTTTGTCTTTGATTGTCAGCAAACGTTGGGTTTCCCTACATGTCTGTCTGAAGATGAGAATGACAATCTTCTGTGTGTTTCCGTTCATTCAGACTGTCCTGCCATTGCTTTCAGTTCTCATGAAGTTATTTTAGTTTGATGGAGGCCTTTGTAAGTTTTCACCCTTGTGGCTGAAGAGATGTGCACTTCTGAATCACTCCCTGCTGGGAGTTTGGTGCCATCATTAACGTTGGTTGGCCCATTGAAGACGACGGTTCGAGGGGGTCTGTAAAAAGGCCAGGCATTGTTCATCCTGCGTGGGGTGTGGGCAACAGGAATGTGGGCCGAACGTGAGCCGTGGAAGGTCTGAGAGAGACACTATTGTCCCCACAGCTACCCCCTCATATAGAGAAGAGTAAGAAAGACGAGAGGTCAGCTCTCAGAAGACGTGAGTTCTTGTGAGGGAACACGCCGAGGTCTCTCAGAATAAAGCTCTTTATGCTCACTGCTTCTGTGGATGTAGTTGTTTTCATACTCAAACAATGCATTTTGCGATTTCAGACTCTGTTAATGTTACCAAAAAGTTCTGAAGTTTAGCAGCTGTGTGTGAATTAAATGGCCCCAAGAAGTATTTGACCCATTGTAAGAACTTTTCTCATACTTGTCTTTGTACAGATAACAGAATATAAGACCATGTTGGCATCTGCAAACAAATGATATTACAGCTTTTCTAGAACATTTCTAAGCCATTTTCAAAGACTTACCAATTGGTGCCAGAGTCATTTCTAGTGGATGTATGAAGTCTGTTTTGAATAAACACAGGTTCATATAATCAGTAGTTTAATAACCACAAATTGCAAAAAGAAACTGTCTTAATTTTGAATATTGTATTTATTATTATCTATTATAGCTGTCATTTTATAAAAAAAAAAAGAAACGCACTGTTTTACTTTTGTTTTTTGTAGTTTAACCTGTTTCTCAGCAGAAAATATCAATATAGATTTGCAGACATTCTTTGCCATTGACTGATAATCAAATGAGATTTTTGAATGAACAGACAGAGATCTGATGCACACAGAGATCTGATCTCACCATCATCCTGTCAGTCTGATATCACATTAAAAAACGTGATGGGACTGAGTTTTAGGTATTTGACAGAGCTGTAAATTGATG
>JAZGTK010007228.1:5099-16143 GCA_036877625.1 Ambastaia sidthimunki | reverse complement strand
ATTTTTTTTTTTTTTTTTTTTCAAAAACAGTATATATTTGTCATTCACTTTTCTGGTATCGTGAAAACTGATTGTATTGTTGCCGTTTTATCTTTCAGTCTGCAGTTTGTCCTACATTAGAGAAAGTTCTGGAAAATAGTCCAGGGAAACTGGAGAGCATCATGGAGGAAATGAAGCAGATTCTCACACCAATGGCACAGAAGTACAGACACGCTCATGTGATCACAGATTGTTCAGTATTAAACGCAGTGTGAGTTCATACACAGCTTTCTCTTCACAGGGAGGCTGTAATTAAACATTCACTCGTTCACAAAGTCTTTCTGGACTTCTTTGAGCATGCACCAGCCAAACAGAGAACGGTGAGTCACATGACCAGCAATATCAGAGCTGATAATGATCTGATTTCTGTATTAATGTGTGTGTGTCATCACAGGAGATGATAGAGTCCATCAGAGAGGCAGTGGTGTATATGGCACACACACATGATGGAGCCAGAGTAACAATGCACTGCTTGTGGCACGGCACACCCAAGGTCTGAACACCTCAAGACATTCAACAACTGTTATTCATTCCCGTTGTGTTGTTCTATTGTAACATGCGTTTCTGTTTATGCTTGTTGTTTTTCAGGACCGCAAAGTTATAGTGAAAACTATGAAGACTTACGTCACAAAGTTTGCGACGGTAAACAACCTGTTATATAAATATAATCTATAAATGAGTCATGAAAACGTTGTCCAGTTCAATGTAGAATAAAAAAAAAAACTATTATAACTTTCTTTTGAACTATTAAAAGTGGTTTGTGTTGTGATATCTGAGTTAAGCACAGTTGCCCCAAAAAGTCTCATTACTGTAGTTTTATAGAAAATAGAAAACATTCTTATTGTATTATAGTTAATAATAAACTTTGAAATGTATAATTATTTTGTGGGTTACTGTAATGAGAGCTTTATTTGCTGAGGTAAAAACTCAAATGAATTTTGTCATGTCTTGTAAAGGGTGAATTTGCTCACCTGGTTCTGCTAGCAGCCTTTGACTGCATTGACGACACCAAGCTGGTTAAACAAGTAATCCTGTCTGTAAGTGCTTTCCAGCATCATTCCACATTCATTCCTTTAATATTAGCAACTTACATCGTCTTTATGTATTCGCTTTGTTTTCCTCTATTATTTGCTTTCAGGAAATAATTAACTCCTTGTCTGAAATAATCAGCAATAAACATGGCAGAAAAGTTCTGCTTTACCTGCTGAGCCCCAGAGACCCCGCCCACCTCTTACCTGAGATCATTCAGGTGCTGGAGAAAGGTGATGGCAACACACACAGGTACGTGTCTCTGGCAGTGTCATTGGATTGTGTGTGTGCCTTTAATGATGATGTTTTAAAGCATTGCTTTCCTCTTACAGTAAGAAGGATGTAGTGATCAGGAGGAAGGAGCTGTTGGAAGCCATTTCCTCTACTCTGCTGACGTATCTGTGTGAGAACGCTCAGTCTATGGTTATGGATAAAGCGAGCAGTGTGGCTGTGAGTGACATTTTGGGGGCCGCAGTCGGAGACCTCAGGCCTGCTATGGAGGCTGTGGCGGCCCTGGCAGCTGAGCCCTTTGTACCGGGTGGAGAAGATGGCCAGGTGATAAATCTGCTCATCCCAGCCTTAATCACAGCCAGAATTAATGTGTGACTCCTTCAAAAAAACCTGCTTTTTTGTTCATTAGTTTTAATGAACTTAATTGTAAATTAATGTAGCTGTACTTTTTATGTCAGTGTTGCACTGATGTTTTCCTGTTAAAGCTGAAGAAAGTTTTACAGTTTCTATTGTAGTGTCATTTGTTTTTCTGCTTTACCAGTGTATTTGTTTAAATGTCTCATTTTTACAATGAAAGTTTAATGTTCTGGTCTATCTATTTATACAGGTTTTCAATGAACCACTGTTCAGAGTGTGTTCTTATATTTAATAACAGCTAGATAAACCAGCTGAATGAAACGATGCAAGATTTTAAGTCAAACTATTTGTAACTTGACCTGAAACATGTACATTGACACGGTATCAGTAACATAATGCAATAATATATCTAACAGTTATTAAATAATTACATTTTTAAAAGTTAGGGGATTGATTTCAAGAGGTTGAATTTGGAGACACCCTGTCTCAGATACTGTAATGTTCCCATGCTGATAGTATTGTTAACTTCTTACAATCATCATAATGTTATGTCTCCTGTCTTATTTATTTTAAAGCATCGTCAGTTTAAAATGGAGCTCTTGCTATTCTGTTCTGTTTTTTGATAGTTAAATAATGTTTGTCTCATGTATCACAGTTGCATATGGCAGAACACCCCGCTGGTCATCTGGTGTTGAAATGGTTGATCGAACAAGATGCCAAGATGAAGGAGGCAGAAAGAGAAGGTGCACAACATCATCAGTTGGATTGACTTTGTGCCAAAACCTTGCTGTGAATTTTGAGGCTGCTCAGATTTCCGTTTCAATGCAGGAAGTTTGAATTTGAGTTTTCAAGATTGAAATGTTTTACTAAGACATCCTACAATATTTGTGCACAGAGCGTTTTTCCAGAATTCTGCTGGAGAAGGTGGGGCTGGAGAACCTCAAGACATGGGCTTCAGTTAACCGTGGTGCCATAGTTCTGTGTTGGTGAGTTTATTACCTCCAAATAAAACATTTAAAGACAAAATCCCTCACTTTCTTATTAACTAAAATGTTTTCTTCTTTGGTGGGTGTAAGCAAACTACAGCAGCCATTGTTTCATAAGCAGTGTGGTGAAGTGCTAATTACCCTCACAGAAATTGAAAGAACATCTTAGTACATTCATATGTTATAATGCCACACAAACAGCAAAAGAGCTCATCCAGTGACATATCAAGCCCTCTATCACCGCAGATTTGCTGCTTTTCCATCATGCCTTTTTTAAAATCGTGTTTATTAGCTAGAGGAATTTCTTACAGTGAGCTTTGGGTGAAGCAAATCTTCCACAGTCATGCCTCATTATTCCATCCTGTTGTCTTTATGCTAATAAAGAGCTAAACTGTAGCTCCCAGCTGCCACTGAAGTAGGAAATCTTTGTCAGACATCCCGCAATGGGTTATGGGTGCTTTCCACTCTCCTTTCCTCAGTAATTGTACCCAACTTCTCTAAGTATTGAGAGATTTGTTTCTCTGTGCATTACATGGGCTGTTTGTTTCCCACCAATCCAACATCAAATCACATTTAAATATGAAATGTCATTTGCATTGGTTGTTTGCTTTTAATTGAAGTTTCAGCTGCTCATTTGGGTTTGTTTGGGTTTTCACAGCCTCCTCCAAAGCGCAGATGAAAGTGTTGCTGAAGAAGTGAAAATGTCACTGAAATCTGTCCTTCCTGAGCTACAGAAGATTCAAAGCTGTAAAGGAGTCGAGGTCCTGCTTGAGAAACTGGCATAATGTGTTCAGTTAGATTTTCTGTGTTTTTTTTTTTTTAATTGTGACTTTATATGCTGTATGTAAATACAAGTACACAAGAACACCCGTATCTGTCTTTTGTTGATTGTGAGAGATGGTTTTTCAGTGCTGAGTGAATCTCATGACAGTCATATTCAACATTAAGCTTTGCATTAAGAAAATGATGCTCTAATGTAAACACACACATTACAGAATGCAGTCATTATACACGGACATTTGTTTTATAAACAATGTGGCAATAAAAGAAGTCATTTTAATTAATGGGGAGCCCTGATTTTAGTGAACAATGATTTATGCTGATTTTAATATTTTGGAAACACTTTTTGCAACATGCCTTAACAAAAACAGCAGTTTTATTCAAATGGGGTTGCAGATGCAGATTGAGTTCATAACATTGTAATAGTCCTGCATGAGATCTTCCAAAGATTTACAGATTTAAGATGAGCTTGTGCTTGGCTGGATGTTAAACCTTGAACTGATTAAGAATCTTGTTTTATCAAGATTAATTCCATTTACATGAATGTTGAAAAAAAATTATGGCACGACTTGTTGCATTTTTAACATGAACAATGAAATATATCTGAATATAGGATATCTGAATATAGGATTTAATAACATTGTTAAACATGAAGCAATTAGATGCAAAGCTTACTCAGATGCAGTGCATATTCATTTCTTAAACCTAGACTGGTAGTTAATTCATCCCCTATTAAACTGAACAAACATTTGGTTAGTAGTAGTTACTATGGACAGACTTAAAATAGTAGATGTTAAAAATGAGTTAACTTAAAGATTTTTACTCCAAAAATGTGGATAAATGTGGTAACGCATACCATTCTAGAAGTGTTTGCAAACGTCTTTTTACAAACCTTGCTTTTCCTTTGATTTATGGACAAGTATTGAAAAGCTTTCAGCTTTGTATAGTAAGCCGAGAATTAGTTGAATAGGATGGAGATTGGCATTCCATTGAGACTAATGTTAAATGAGATGCAGGCAAATGCAAAAATCCTGCTTGGATGACTCTCTGGAAACGTCACCATAGCCTAGTGGAGCTGCTCACCTGTAGAATAAATGTATAAGCAAAACTTTATTGCATGTTCAAATGAATATAAAAGTTTTAAAAAGGGTAGAAATGAGTCAAATTATCATGACCCAAACTTTACATCATTTAAACTGCAGTTAAAAAGAACAATAATTATCCAAAGAAAAGTCAATGTTTGACATGATGAGGAACGTGTGATGTTCTGTGTGGACTGCACACAGTTAAGGACACATCTGATAATATTATAATTAATTTTAGTTATCTTCTAAGCTTTAATGTCTTGATTTTTTTTATGTTCTACCAAACAGGAAAAGCACATACAGCTGCCCTCCACCATACATGTAAAAATTCCCATGGCAATGAAAAGGAAAAGGCATCCCACTCACTGATAGCATTGCTGCTGTGTAAAGCCAAAGGCTCGAAATCCAGTCGAATGATTAATTTGGAGGAGCTTTACTAGGGCTGGACAACAGTTTATTTTTCTCATCTTCATACTCTGAGTTGGAATATTTAAGATCTCTATGCAGTTCCTGCATTGAAGGTTTCACACAGGTGTGTTGACCAAAAGGAAGCTCAGAGTCTTCAGGATCCTTCAGAGCAGAGACTGTGACCTCAAGCTTGTAGTTGGGAAATTGCCTTCAACCCCTTAAGCTTGATCATGGTATCAGCATCCTGTGAGGCAGCTGCAGTGATGAATGAGGGTGTAGAGGTTGTACATGCCTGTAATACCCAAGTCTGACCCCTGAGCAACTGCAGGAAGTGTTGCATTATCCTCTTCCAGACATTCCCTAACCCTGATGTCTTTCATTTGCCTTACATTCACAAATCTTTAAGAGAATATTATGTGAATTTGCAGCAATAACATTTTTACACACCCTATCCTGCATATATTGCGGACAACCATTTCTCAAAGGGATGGATGTTGAACTGCCTAACCATCTCTTTGTTAGGTTTCACTGAGAATTCTAAAAATGCATTGAAAAATGATTATATATCAGGATATATACAGATTCTTGTCTAAAGAAAACATGAGCCCAAGCACACTGAACTATAAATCAAATGACAGTTCAGATGGAGGCACAGCCAGGCGCCTTAAGTTGGTGCTTTGTGACATTTACAGTCATGAGAAAATCCTACTTGGTATTTTGAATAAAATGGACATCTTGGGCAATTTCATTTCATTTTGTCCATCACATCTTGAGAGCGGTTTCTTTCCAGCACTAATACAATATTTGATGCAAGAATTTATCCATACAGTACATGTTATTCTTCCACTGCAAATGGTAAGTAATTTGCTTCCACTGATTATTTTAATCCACTATTTTAGACAGGGATCACATTCTTGTGTTAACACATGATCATTCCGACATGATCCTGACAGTAACTTAATTTAAACCTTCATTTTATTTAGTGTTTGCAAATGTTTCTTTTTCACAATACAGAACATTTTGTTCCCTGTACACTGCTATAAAAGGTCACAGGAACAGCACACAAACATACAAAATAGTTTTAACAAACTTATTTTAAATACATTATCTTCTACCCTGGTACAATGCCCAACCATAGCAAAACTGTCTCAGTCAAATGTATACAATCTTATTTACAAAGGAACATTTGACAAAGTGCTTGTGGAGTCCTGATTATGTTTTCAAGAGAGAAATACAGTGTTTTATAAATGGTGTAACAGCACTTCATCCAATAGAGCTTTTTACCCAGAAAGACACAATAAGCTTCATACAAATGTATTTCTGGGAAATGACGTTCATCAGGAAAACAAAAAGTACATCTTAAAGACATGAGCGTCTAAAATATGCATTTCATTTAAATATTCAGACACATGTGACTATGTAGACTTGGACTCCGGTTTTCCAGCAATGCCGCCAACATCCTTCTAAGTAGGAATTAAGGCCGTTTAATAATTTTGGGACAATTTTATGCTGTATGTGGAGGTAAAAAGCCATGCCCTCAGAATTCTGACACTTGAAGCACACTAGAGCAAACGTCCTCTCTCGTACCACAAATCACTTCTTTCAGGAGAAAAATAAACTCAATGCACATCAGAAGGCATCTGGTTGTGAGGCTGCAGAATCCGCAGCAGTGGCAAATAAACTGGAGCAATGCTCTGGTTATGACAAGTCATCTTCTGTGTTCACCACTGAAATCTGCAAGCAAAGAAACAGCAGCATTTTAAGTACTGGCTGTTCAGTCTGCCAAGCTTTTTTAAAATGTTCATGTTGTGCAAAAATTCTTCTGGCATAAAATATAAAAACATAAAACAGATTATGAGAGATTTTCCATGGCTATAGATTAGGTAATTCCCATTTTCCATTGACTAAGATGTGTAATTTACATTGCTACAAAATAGTGAAAATATCTATTGATTTACCGCAGACAATAAAAATAACTCACAGCAGGGTATGTGTGGCCAACAGAGGCAGAGTGTCTGCTGATATCAATACTGAGATCTTCTTCTGTGGTCTTCAGGTATACTGGGTTATCAAAGTTCATGCTCTTCTTGTTTTTGATCTGCCAGTTCCGCCACATCAAGTAACCACCCGCGGCGGCCATCGCCAGCAACACTGAGGCAAAACACAGTGAGTTCAGTAACCAAGTTAGGAATGAGGATACATTTTCCCCATAAAAGGACTTGACAATAATACTTTTCCTTCCCATTTTAATGAATTTCCTACGTAAACAGGAAGTTTGGTTAAGACATTCTTTTTCCAGAGGGAATGAAATTAAAAGTCACCAATATTTGGTCATTTTTTTGGAAATGAAAGACTGTAACCTTGGATGTACACACACGCACACGCATTTTAAAATTCTCACGTTTTGGACAGTGTTGGATCTCATCTATAAACTGCAACTAACGTAACAGATATCAGCAACAGAAATGATGTACTTACACACAGGCAGAATGGCCCAGGCAGCAGCAGACCCTTTGGCTGATGAATTGACTTCATGTATAGATGTGCTGATATTTCCTTCTAATGTTACAAACAAGAAAAAAGAAGATTCAGAAACATTAAGCACCATAAGAAGAGCTGACTCAAAGAAGTGTTAAAGCAATACTGCAAATGAACTTTAAACACAATCATGATGCAAACAGACAAAAATAGCAACAGGATGAAGTGAAAAAAAAAAAAAAAAGGGAACCACACTACGCACTGACAGCCATTACTGCCAGTCCTGTTATGTTAAATAAATCCCTTCTACTCTAAATGCAGAGGATCAGCTGTTTTACTTTCACATTAGGCTGTATAAGTAAATGTTAGCTGGTTAGCAGAGATAAGCAAACAGCCTTACCGGCACGAACTGGTTCAGGGGCAACCTTTGGTTTTGAAGACACTTTAAAACAAAATGATTGTCTTAGTATCTTAAGCCCCAACAACTCATTCTCCTTTAAATTTCATCAAAATCATGATACAAATATGGTGACTGAAATTATAACATGTTAGGCAAAGCTGTGGGTCTGCTTACTATGCAGTAAAAATCAGCAGCGAACCAAAAAAAAGTGATGTCATTACATACATCAATATTGCCTGCACCTGAGCCTATGTTAGGCGGGACTAACTTTAGACTAAGTTTTGGTCAAGGTTTGGCTGGTTAGCATGATCACGCAGCTCCTACCAAGTTGAGTAACTGCATTTATTCTGCTGGTAAACATCAGACATAGCTCAAGTAGTGTTGTGTATTCCATTACTGAATTACTCTTTGCAAACAACATAAAATACATAGATGGATATATTATATTGCAGCTCCTGGGTGATTGCTAACATAGCATTTGTGAACCAAACAACTTTATGAATTAAACAACACAAACAACTCAGTCCAGACCTTAGCTAAGATGTTAGTATGCATGTAATGTATTTTCAGGGCCAAGTGCTATTCAGATTAATGGGAAAGCCAACAAATAGCTGTTTCCTGGTAATTATAAACCATCTGAACTTCCCTCGTCAGTCTTCTCACACCCAATATCTCACACAACAGTTTGAAAATCTTTGCAAATCATGTTGTGCCATTTCTACAGACCTTAAACATGTAGCAAACTATTATAGTGGAAGATGCAAATCAAATGGCATGGACCTCCATGCACATGCAGTTAACATCTTCATGACAGCTTTACCTTGAGAGTGACTGGGGTGAGGGGTCACCCTGCCTCCATCTTGAGGGGCAGCAGTAGAAGCCTCTGTCATAAGAGAGCACAATAATAGTCCCCTAGCCGGTTTGTTATGCTTTGGACTGCTGGATGTAACATGCTCTTCACTAGCATTCATTTTAGGTTTAGCGTTTCTAAGCCTTCAGATGCAGTCAGAACAGTGACAATCATGAGATGGCATCAAAATCACTGTCATTTTATTGACTTTAAGACAAACATTCTGCCTGAGGCTTTAGAGGAAAATGCGGGAGCTCGTGCTGCGGCTGGTGCTGAGCCAGAGATGAACTCACTCTGCACATGCTCATCATAAAATGAACATTATTTAGCGCAAAACACTGAACAGTTGTGTTGAGTTCCAGACATTCAAAGGGCTCTGAAGGGCTGTAGAGCATTTTAAAGGCATACAATGAAATAGCTTGTTACCAACAATGTTAAACTTGATTGATTTATATACAATCAACAAAGGCACAAATATACATCATCAGGCACAGCAGTAATGGCATGAGAACAGCTTTAGGCTGACAAAAATGAACAAGGACAAAACTGAAAATGAAAAGTGCATAATGGCAGGAAACATGCTCAGCAATAAATGTTACAGGGCAACAGTTATTTACCTGGTCTGCAGCGCAGTCCGTCCGAGGCGAGTATTTGACCTTGTGGACACACACATGTGTATTTAGGGGAGTGTTTGTTAATCTGTGGAGCTGGCAGACACATGAATGAACAGCCTCCATTCTCCACCTTCTCGTTACACCAGTTCGTCCCTGTGTTGAGAACACAACAAACCTGTGATCTCGAAGAGTTTGGTGAAGATATCGGCAGTAAATCAAAACAACCTGTGAGTCACTGTTAATGATGCCAAAACTCAAACTGCAAATGAACTGAGACTGAGGTAATTGACTCCTTGATGGTTTCAGTCTTGTTTCGAACATTCTAGAAATATGCAAAACCCACCCGGGAGCTGGATGAGCTCGTGGTACACGATAATGTCCTGCGGCTCGTTGAGGTTGCTGGCCAGCATAGTAACATCAGATCCAGTGAACTTGTTTGCACCATATATGGCCTCATTTTCACCATCTGTCCAGAACACTCGATCCTAGAATGTGGTAAAAACAGTGTGAACATTAGAAACATCAACAAGATGCTGATGAATACCATTAATGGTTAATTAATGAATGGACAAATGAATGAATTAATACAGCATGATGTGATGCACTCAATGCATTTTAGTAGCTGTCAGCTATGATTGATCTAGTTAAGGTGCGTGTACCTCAAAAACACTTAGAGCCAATGGGTGAGCAAGATACTGGGGGGACTGCAGCACTTTCCGGCGGTTGTCTCCATTCAGGTCCACACTACAGAGCATGTGCAGCTTAGAGTCCACCCAATAGAGTCTCCCCTTGATCAAATCTATAACAACAAGAGTTACAACTGTTATCTGTTTCCACGAAAAACTCAAACTAGGACACGGTTTAAAATGGTATTTATCACATTGCTATTAAGTTGCTAATGTAATCTGGACATTTGCTGGTCAAACCCATCAGGTCTCATGATTCTCTTAGACTTGCATTTAAAGAGATACCTGATCTTTGGTTTCTTTCACTTTTGTTATTAACCAGGAAAACAATTCAGTGACATAAGTGACATATAGAGTTTATGTAGGCGAATGTTTAGGATTAGGATTTTTTTTTTAACAAATCAACCATGTATAAACATTACCATTAACCAAAAAAAAATAAATAAACAGAAAAACAACAATCTAAAGATCACAGCAAGCCTTACGCACCAAGAGTTATTCCATTTGGCCACTGAATGTCCATCTCAACCAGAACCTGTCTGTCAACTCCATTCATTCCAGACTTCTCGATCTTAGCTGGTTCCCCCCAGTCTGACCAATACAGGAACCTTTTTTTAAAGGACCAGCCAGGATATAGAACAAAGCTCAGATCAGAATATATAAAATCATTTCAACTGAACAAAGCTTGAAGTCTAACTGCAAAAATAAAATAGGCACCAGAATTTTTATGCCTATACTTATCGAATTACCCTGACAGAGGATCTACAGCAATGGAGGCTGGTTCCTTCAGGCCGCTGTCAAACAGCACCTTCCTCTTGGTCCCATTGAAGTTGGCCACAGCTATGCTCTTACTGCCCAGGTCTGACCAATAGATGTTTTTGTAAATCCAGTCCACTGCTATGCCAACAGGCATGTGAACATTGTCGATCACCTTGGTATGACCTGCCTCATCTTCCTGCTTATCCAAAACTGTGCTGTGGAAAAAAAAAAGCATCAAGTCACCAGGCAAATATGGGATTGTACATCATTTAAGTTGAGATGGACATTGACATTTATGCACAGATGCATTTAAATCTCTTATAAAATTTTGAAGGCAAAAAA
>JAZGTK010007227.1:0-19655 GCA_036877625.1 Ambastaia sidthimunki | reverse complement strand
ACTGATCTTGCCTGCAGCCCCAAAGCAAGCAAGCTAAAATATCAGAATAACAATGAGCACTATTATCTGCTTTTACACAGCAGGAAACTTTAAAATTCATAAGCGATCTGATATGATCCTACATCTGCTACTAGCATAAGTGGTAACTGTGAAAGGTAAACTGTGCTAAAGTGCAGTACATTCTCAGGGTTGGATAAAGAAGACGCCTTAAACATACATTGTGTGTGTGTTTCCTTTTATCATCTTCAA
This sequence comes from Ambastaia sidthimunki, assembly GCA_036877625.1. Classification (NCBI taxonomy): domain Eukaryota; kingdom Metazoa; phylum Chordata; class Actinopteri; order Cypriniformes; family Botiidae; genus Ambastaia; species Ambastaia sidthimunki. The sequence continues at coordinate 19,406 of JAZGTK010007227.1, read as the reverse complement.
TAGAAGATGTCTGTTGTGAGAATTGATGGTCATTAAGTATTAGACAGGGGAAGTGTGTGTGTGTGTGTTTCCTGATTGAATTGCTGTGATAAGCAGGCCCACATGGATTCTGTGCACCATTACTGCTCTGATTTAGAAAGAAAACAAGATAATTTGGGAAATGGTGCAAGCAGGATTTAAACTCAGGTTTCCAAAATAACTGCCACTGTGCAATGTGTCAGAGCATTATCCACCTCTATTCAACAGTCCACGACTTTGATGAGCCCGCACATCTTAATGTGTGTACATGTTTATAAACACACACTCTCTGGCTCTGTACCAAAGACATCACACACGTGTAACTGAAGGTTACTGGGGTGTCTCAGTCTCAGAGTGAAATGCATATAAAACAAAGTGCAAAATATGGGAGTGTGACCAATGTCTTATCTATCAGCATAGTTCTCATATTGCTGTTTAGACAGGCAATGATAGAGCTCTTAACAGAACATTATTACCACCCACTCCTGCACTACAACACATTACTAGAGACCCGGTCCACACAAGCACTTAACAGGCCAAAAAACGCTCTCAGACACATCAAACATCTTCCTCCATCACAGTTTGTATTGTTCATAAATTTTTCTTACCATTAGCCTGCAAAGTCTTATATTTTTCAGTCACCTGGTGTGTCAACACACATCTGTATAAAGTGACAGACAAGCATTAGCACTAAAAGCCAGTTTTGCTTGCGCATTCTGCAGACACGTTTTACCTGAAGTGACTTCATATGCTACAGGGACAATCCTTCTGCCTGAAGCAACTTGACGTTAGGAAACAGACACTGCAAACATAAGATCTAAGAAGTTCCCAAATAAAATGTTCTCCTGTTCATGGATTGCTTTAAAACAAAGAGCTTATTGGGTTACCTGATGAACTCTTTAAGTATCCCACATCAAAGCTTGAAATTTCTCACAATCGAACACACACAAACAGAAATGCAGGCAAAGCTGCAACAACAAGGATTCAGAAGTTGATTTCAAACTTTGTTCAAACTGCCCTGATATTTAAAACATACGCAAACTCAAACTCAAACAAACAAACGTGTGCAGGAGCTTTGTGGCAGCAATGGATATCACAGCATGTCCTGACTAGTTAAAGACACAGAGGAACAAGAACAGAGACAGAAAAAGAAAGAGAGAGAAAGAAATATGCAAAAGAAAAGCACTAAAGGGGGACTAAATTCGGAATCATGTCAAAACTAGCTTGCAAATTGTTTGCAACCACAGACTGTTCGACCAATCAAAAATCCTCTTTAATGATCATCTGAAAACCCCCCTCCCACTTAAACCTTAAATGAATAGTTTGTACTTTTTGCAGCAACAAAAACGTATGAATAAAATTCCACTGATTTTCCCAAATCTATATTTAATGGACCGAGGTTCATTCTGAAAACACACAACACCCCAGAGGCAACCAGATCTCATCTGAGCACCTTTTCTAATTGTGGAATTCAAGATGTATCGCATGACATCACCCCTTTGTCAAACACACAGCAACGTGCCGTCAACAGACTACTGTATTTCAGAAACACACTACCATACAATGACCACACTTGATACAGTGACCCAAACACAAAGCTCAATTATAAGTCTACACAAACCTAAACACATGAAAGAGTCTTTTAGTTTAACAAAGTTAATACAAGAATAGAAAACCTTTTCAAGCATAAAAACATTTATCTATTAAGAACCTGACACTCAGTGACAAAGTTTCTATAGTTTCTATAATTTTTATGTCATACTATAAATTGCCCTAAAGTGGCCCTCAAAAATATTTTAAACTTTTTAACTGTCCTAACTGAATGACATCAGACTTAAAAATAACTAATATAAAGTGGAATTCATAAATACCTTTTATAGTAAACAAGTTAGTATGAAATCTGTTCAGGTTTCCACAGCGTAACCATTGATGTCACATTAACTATGCAACACATCAAACAAATTGTCCAAATACCTTGTATTTTAAACTTCATCTATTTTAGTATTATCCTGTGACTTCAGTGGTTAAGAATGGAACTAGCAACATCAAGGACATAGATTTGATTCCAAGTAAACACACAAACGGACCAAATGTGTTATCCTGTATATCTCTGATTGAAACAAATGTCATTTGGTTTGATAATGCAATGACACTCATACGATATGCATGAAGTACTGATTAAGTATTCCAATACTTCCAATACTGTGGCATTGTACTGTATACAACAGAAATTTCTTCAAATGCTATTGCCCAAGTAACCTATAAAAGCAAAAAAAACTTTCATTCTGAGGTGTTAAAACAGACAAAACATGCCTGATGATTCCATTTAAGGGTCAAGAAGTCAAAGCAAGAAATAAATAAAGACTTTATTCTGGCTGCCCATCTCAATCAGTATCTTGTACAGGAATCTCAACTAAACAACTATATCTTGGCACTTAAAAAGCTCAGCGTCAAAATAAGAAAAAAAACAATTACCCTAATCTTTCATCACGTCTTCAGACATTATCAAAAGTGGCAGGAAAATACAGCAGTGTGAAGAGACTAATGACTGAGTTTTTTTTGGGGTTTTTTTGCTGGTAGTACTGATGATATATACACAAAGCCATTATCTGAACAGATGCAGGTAAGTCCTGAGTGTTTTCTAACCAACCCATCAGACACCCATGTGACGGGAAAAACAATTAGAAAACATTAACCAAAACATTTTTTTTCCCAACAAGTACAAAATCCCTTATTGTTGACACAGACTGTAAAGTCTAAAACCAGCACCTGAAGGATCTGTCATGACAGGTAGGTACTTGAAATTGCTCAACAGTGTTATTGTTCACCATTGATGGAATTAGAGAGAAGACTGACTCAAGTTTCAAGCAATTCAAAACAAATGAATAAAAATCATTCTAATTTGTCTGACTAAGTCAATGTGCAATTTGTCTGGTTAAGTCACTGAGGTACATGTACATGTCAGCATAATAAACATAATATTTACATCACACTTTAAACAGAAACAAACAGCAGCCACCGCATATTTGCATATATATCGACCTTATCAGCAGTGACATTCTAGAATGCAGGCAGTAATTGTGCAGGAAGTTATTTTTATATTATCATATTTGGTGTCTGGTCAGTAAAGGGGAGATCGAGTGAACCATGTGTGACATGACTAATAAGATCCCTCATCTCTCAGTCTGTCTCAGATGGACACACAGACATGAGAATAGGGTTATCAGCACACCTGTGTACCTTGTCAACGGGTATCCACTTTCACACCAACACAGACCTACTGTCCTTACACAGGTCACGACCTCTGATCTAGCATCTGGGTAACAGTTAGATCAAATGATCTTATCAGTTGCATTTTGAATCATAAATTTACAGGGCAAAAAGACCCTTAAGTCATATTATGAAAGCACAATCATATAGGCAGGCTGAAGTGACAAGGTAGTGGTTCTGAGTCATTTAACCAGCTTAATAATAAATTACATTCACAGAATGACACCTTTGTTTACCTGTAGTGTTTCCTTATACTAACCTTGCAGTTACAGTTAAGGACTTTTTAATAATTGCGCATTGCAAAATATTAGGCATGATACATATTTACCTTAAACACTTCGGAAAAGAAACCTGAGCCTATCTTCTCGCAAATGAAGTCATCGATCCGTGCCAGACTGGACACGGCGCTGCGCAGCGCCCGGTAAGAGGAGGGCCTGGTCCGGTGCGCTCCGTGAATCCCATGAATAGGAGAATCCGAAGCCTCCGGGTCCAGATCATCGTGGTCCATGACGATGGTCCCGGACGATATTAGCTTGCGCACTCTAAATCTCAGCGCGTGCGTCTACATATCTCCGACACATGCAGTTTGAAAGTCCCTGTAATTGTTTGCCAAAAATGAGCGGTCAAGTTAAGAAACGTTACACGCAATCCCCTTCCGACCCCGTTACGTGCGGTTTGCTAAACTCCGTCATGCGCTGAATGCGGCTGCCGGGTGCAGCAAACACCTACTCCCAAAATTCGTGACCGATGTTGCACCGATCCTCAGGTCTCCTGCGTCGCTTCTTACATACTGATGTCTGGCCTCATTTTCGGTAACGCGTCACATTCCTGTTTAAAAGAAACAATAAATGATCGATAAAACATTAATGTAAACCTTTCGATGACTCTGTAGATTGCGCGTTTGCAAAAGCAGGTCTAGCAAAGAACATGTTATAGTAAAGTTGGACTTGTCAGATGTAAATGATAGTGTAAAACGGAGCGCGGCATCTTCCGCTACAGTCTGACTGCGGATAATAAATTATACATAAAGAAAATTATACAGTGTTATTACCAGAGCTGTTCCGACGACTATAAAACTCTACATACGTTTCGAACAGTTTGCATATTTGTAAATAAGCTACCATTAAGTCTCTAAAGTAGCTTTGTAAAATGTCATAATTTCGCGACAATTCTGATCATCGTCAGGCAGCCCAAATCCGTCTGGTTTACCTGCGTTGAGCTGCTCCAATGGTACCGATTTATCAAAACACGTTCCAGTTATTGTCTCGTTGTAAATAAACGAAAGTTCTATGATGGTTTACTCAGTTTCCCTCGTGTTTCATTTTGAAACGACTAAACGGGGATCTCCAGTTGTGTCTGTGGGTATGATCGCAGGAAATGTGCGCAGGCTGAGTTTAAGCTCTTATTGGAAGCGACTCACCTGGGCGGGTCCAGAAGCAACAGGGCAGCAGCTCACCTGCAGGGGCGCGCCGCGCACTATATCAAGCTGTTTATTTGACAAAGTATAAGTGAAGTGTTTGAAGCTGCAGTTTCCATACTGCAGTTTATATCTGTATGCTTTTGCTATTCACTAACAACGTATGATGCAAAAAAGCATGTCAAGAACATCTCACGTGCAACTTCTCACTACATAACCACATTCATGAGACATACTTGAGAACGTTTCGGTGAAACATTCAAGTAAAGCGTATTTCTGTAAGGGACCCAGTACATTACATGTTCTTTCTAATTTTGGGCTCCTTATTGCACGGCAGACTGGTCTACAGTGCCGTGTGAAACTTTATACGATGTTAACACTAGGCTATCAAATATATAATGTATGAATTATTAAGCAAGACTGTCACCTAATATGTTACTCATGAACTTTAAAACTGTTTTTGTGCTGACGACAGTGCTGAAGACCTTTCAGTTCTTTTGTGTTAATCAAGAGCGTGACACTAATGATGGAAAAAATAACATTCATGAAATACAATGACAAGCATGAAGGATAATTTACACCGAGGCTGTAATTATCCGTTAATTTATAGGCGGTTGTAAAGTATTATAACCTTTGGATTTTTTAGGTGCAAGAATAGAAATGGTAAATGAAACAGGCATCTGGCTTATTAAAGGATTGAATATGCATAAATGCACCGAGCCTAGTATTTTGTTGCTGTTAATGGGTGGAGGGCCTTGTAAATTTCGTGTTTATGATTCTGAATCGGTAATTAAATTATGTTTTATGACATTAACTGCAGTTATGATCAATATTATACCATGTTCCCATGCTGACATCTAGTGGTGCAAAAATCAATTAGCAATCAAAGTCTAGTGCAGGATGACCAAACTTTAAACGTTTTATAATAAAAATGTATCTGTGACACTGTACATGCCAAAGCATTTGAAATTAAAATAACATGAATAGGTTGTTCACAGAGATTACATTATATTCAATATGATACAATGTTTATAGAATGAAGGGTTACATCTCTGTTTAATAGTCAATTATGCTGCAGACATAGAGAACATGTTACTATTTTGAAGTCACATTATTTTTTCAATTTGTTAAGTGTTACAAACAGAAGTGTCAAAAGATGAATTAATCCATGTTTCTGTCATGTGCCTTTTTGAAAGACTTTTCATGGGATAGCTCATACTGCTAAAAACATAATTTTATGCTTCGTCTGGCTTAGAATGAAATCCTCCATATAGTGTAATCTGTTAAATGACAAAATCTTAAATTAACATTCTACATTTCAAAATAAAATACCCCATATCTCACTTGTTTTTCATCATCATAGATGATGAAATTTGTAGGGTGTATTCGGATTCAAAAGAACATGCACTAAAAAAGATGAAAGATTAGAAATGGATTATACAGATTATATAATATAAAATATAGAATAATGTATTCGCAATACACATCTTGATTTAGTGGTAAAGTAAGATAAACGAGCATATTCAATATTTATTTAACTATTTAACTGTAATTCTTGACAACATAATTATTTATAGTGAAAAACTGTGTAGTTTTAATCCATGAATTAAAAAGCAAACTGATTTACATATATGCGTTATGCTGCATCAGGGATAATTTATTTTATGCTGCCATCTTGTGGCACAAAACCAAATAGCAACACTATTTATTCTGTTCTAGATCTGTACACTTCACTACACTCCAAAAGTTATGGTTTTACTTTTTTCCACATTTTTTGTTTTGAGATTTAAAAGTTTATATATCATAAAAGTTTATATATCAGTTTATAGACCAATGTTTACCATTTTTAGGTGAAATCTCAGGACAGTGGCTGCACATCATGGTGGACAGACAAAAGCGTGTGTGACCACATCAGTGACCACATCATCACTGGACTGCAGTGGTATTCATCCTTCACATCAACTTCAGGGCAGTAGTACAATTTTGTGCCTGGAAAAAGATTTTGTTTAGCCATTAGCTTTTGCAATGATGTATTAGAACGCTGTGTAATCCACCTCTAGAAATTAAGTCCCAAGCAACAGATGAAGGACAATATATACCAATGTAGAGCTTGTGCAGAATGTTGATTTTTTTTCCGGGGGATCCTCAAAACTTGACTTCCAGGGTGTCTGTTGATCAGAAGTTTCTCCAGTTTGACGTTTCAGTGGGGGGCTCCCAAGCAAAAGTATTTAAGCAGATTGTGTTGGTTGCCACATGTCAAGCCCCATGTTCCTCCTTGAATTTAAAACAGGTTGTCACAGGCCTTGTGTGAGGATGGTCAAAATATTGCCATATGCAAACATTGCTGGCTCAAGCTGAGGTGCAAGACGCTACCAAGGCTGGTCAGCCTGCAGTACACTAAGGCGTAAGTGGATGGATGAGGAAGCCAAGCAATTTTGCCAGACGCAACTATTGCTGACCCAAGCTGAGGTGCAAGACGCTACCAAGGCTTGATGGCCTTGCAAAATGTTGAGACAGCCTGAAAGGTGCAAAGCAACAAGGTGGTAAAAACAATACTTTTTAGCTGACTATAGACTCAGTACCCTAAACCAGGAGTGCTCAAGTACCTTGCCCAGCCAAAGCCGTCGCTTCGGTTTAAACAGCAGACAAGCGCATATCAATTTGCAGGAAATGTGAGACAGACATGATTATTACCATACCATAACAATTACCATAACAATATAAAAACTGTACAATTAGGGAAAATTTCTGCATTATCCTGCCAGGTTCTGAGCAGAGTTTATTATGTTGAGGTCAAAGGCCTTGAGAAAGTAGCCGCAGACACTGATGGACAGGAGAATCACGAATGACCACACTGTCGCTGACACTCTTGGTACACTCTTGGGCCTGAAAAAAAATTCGATTCAAAATGATTTTGTCATTTTGTTTATAACTTTTCTCAGTAGCCATTTAAATCCAAGAAATGATTTGGCGTTATTTGTTTCACAAAAGTAAGCTTGAAAGTTATTGTCAACACTGTGTCTTCCACCAATAATTTTTTGTCTGATGATTCTTCTGTAAACATTGTTTCTTTGTATTTAGACTGTGATTTTGCTGTTTTGTTATTTGTTTTTTTTGTAGTCATTTTTGTCATAAGTGCACTTTAAATCATTTAACTATTATTATGAAGTGTTTTAATTTAACTGTAGGGTTTAAATTAAAAAAGATAATACATACCGTCAAAGGTCTTGTATGCCGACTTTCTGAGGAGGCCATCACACCCAAAGTCAATTAACTTGACCTCCAGGATGTCTGTGTTGACCAGGGGGTTCTCCAGTTTGACATCCCGGTGGAACACACCACAGTGATAGCACATGTGGTTGGCTGCATGAGAAGCCTTGCCAGCCCCTCACTGAGCCTGCCTCCGTGGTGATCCAAGAAGTCAAACAGGTCCTTGCATGGTGAGGAGTGCTCCAGGATCATAACGTACTGGTCAGGAAGTTCCAGTCCAGTAACCGTATAATCTCTGGAATGCTGGGGCCCACATTTGCGAGGATGGTCAGGGTGACCTCCAGTGGAAGAGGCTTGTCATGACCAGACTGACAGAAAAACTGTTTTCGTAATGGTCAGACAGAGGTGGTTTCACAAATAATGATTTAGTCCAGAATTGGACACATTGCTGTCAATGACAGTTTATCAATTGTAAAATTACTTATCAATGTCGTACTGTTATCAACATCAATAAGATGTTTACATCAAAACTGTCTGTGTGTTCAAATATGCCTTCTTCCCTAATATAAACTATTCAAAAATGAATGTGGAACTGAGTATTATGTACAACTTCTAGTATTAAAAAAACAGTATACAAAAAATTCCCGGCTTGTCTACTGTTTCTGTATATAGAACAGACTATTTTACGGTCAAGAAGTATGTACTCGGTGTATCAGTGTATGAAAAAAGTAAAAAAGTATGTAATAAAGTTCTCCACACATTAACTCCACACATTACACATACTTTTTTGCAATACTGAACTTGTTTAAATTCTGAAAGTTATCTTTCATTATATTAAGGTCACTAGTGTGGAGGTAGTCCAGGCTTACATAGACAGGGTACAGGACGTAAACCCACTGCTCGATGCTATAGTCAAAGACAAATTACCAAATTAGGTCACGTTTAAAAGCTAGAAGTGTGAGGAGCTTACAAGGAATTCTAACTTTACCTATTTAGCTAGTTTTTGTTTAAAGCAACATGTCATTTAGTGTCTTATACTCGAGACAACAGAGATAATGTCTCAAGGATTGTTGCATACTTCCCTTTGAAGTATGGTTCACGCTACATTGTGTCAGTAGCTGACGCTATGGGGAATCCCTTTTTCCAAAATGTTCTGAAATATTATTGAATAATGCCAGTGAACTGGCCAATGTTGTTCAATTATGCAAATCACCTGTAAATCATGGCAGGGTCGACTACAAGTATATAATGCGCTGCATGTTCTTCATTTTCTTGTTCTTCATCTGAAGAAGCCTTGGACAATACTTACACATTGGGACTTGGCATTGAGATTACATGTCTGTAGCAGACACTGGATATCCCGTCTCCTACTGCACTACGGCAGACCAAAATCAAGTCAAAGTGTAATTGTGTACAAGTCCAAGAGGACCTGCTAGACATGCATGAGTGCTGCGGAGAGTGGCCCATTGCTGTCCCCCAGGGGTTTCTGACAATGCAAAAAAGAGTTGAGATGTGTCGTTGTTGGAACATGATTAGCGCTCCTATTGTGTTCCAGCAAAAGCTATTAGGATGGCACTCGCTGAAGACAGTTTCTGCCCTTTCTAATGAGGCTGCAGTCTGGTTTTATTCATTGCAACAACAGGGCTCAATATGTTGATCTCTAGTGCCTAGTTGATATAAGAACTATACTTCAAGGCGTGGTTGGCGCATCTTTCAGTCTGGCTCTGGCCCCCGCAGTTTTGCGGATAATGAGGCTCTCCCCAATATGAGCAGGTGAGATACGTTCATTCAGTTCCTGGGACCACTAGCTGGTCATAACCCATTCAATGAATGTGCTAGGCTAACGCAATGCTCTACCAATAAAGCTATACAGGAACAATGAATCACAGTTACTTGTGGGTATCTGGAGGTGTTAAGGCCCAGCTGGAACACATATCAGCAGGAAGGCTATTGGAACAGATGTGTCAACAGGCTGGTGAGCCCTGTTTCAGACTTCTGGTCATGACACCATGTTGTCCGGTTCACATGAACAGCATTATAATATTTTGTAATACAGTATTTTCATTCAGCTGCAGAGCTGGTCTGTGATTGAGGGCCTTTCAGATTCATGTGCTTCCATCTTGGGTTTAACGTCACCTCCTTTCTCTCTGTGCAGTACAGGTCCCTGTATATCTGTACAGTCGTGTGGACTAACGTGCCTGCAAGCTGTCGCCCCACAACAACCGTTTATTGAGTTTAACCAGTAGCGGCTGCATTCGCTATTTATCAGCATCCTGTTTGTGTTTTATTGTGCCTAGCAGGTAGTGCTCACAAGTTCTTATGCCACATTCTCCATGTTGCCTCACCAGGTAGTGCTTCAGACTGTTGTATATTTCATCTGTGTTCGACAGTCTGACCTGATATGCAAATTTTCTCAGTGCCTGAATATACCTGCTGATTGGCTTCACTCGCTACACTGGCAGCCAACTGCTTGGTAACAGTTTATATTAATACTATTACTCTGTGTCAGCAATCGGTCCCTGTTTTATTGGCACAGTTTATAGCTCCACTGAGGTTGAGTTGATCCTCACTACTCACATGGAATGATTTTGCACAATTCCTCGTAGAGTCAGCCACTGACGCAATGTTGAGTGAACAGTACTCGAAGGGGAACATTTCCGGTTGCGGTCGTAACATTGGTTCCCTGAGAGACTGATGCGAGACATTGCGTAAGCTGCCTTGTTCTTTACCCAGATCAGCTGTTCCAACACTCAGTCGAAAGATTCTGAGGTAATGTCATCATGCAGAACTTTATATAATGGGAGCCAACCTTGCCATTTTTTGCATAATTGAACAACATTGGCCAGTTAATTTCACTGGTGTTATTCAATAAGATTTCAGGAAATTATGTAGAAAGGTATACCCCATAGCACCAGCTACTAGTGCAGTATCTCATTACTGTCTCTCAAGAAACCAAGGTTATAATAGTAACCGGAGAGGTTTGTTGCTAGGGATCTGGAACTGAGATGTAGAGCCCATTAATAAACATATTACTTACATATTACCATTATGACCAGAAACAGGATTACAATGAGTTTACTCTAGAGAGGGAGAGCTTTTATTAGTTGACATTAGGTGTGTTTTTATTGTTCTAAGAAGGGGAGACACAGGTCAGTGAGGGATTCCTGGTACAACTATGCAGTTTTTTTAGAGGGGAAATGTTTAATGTAAACAGCCTTTTAAATTACCATCCATTTTTTTTACATATTTCTAGGAATTATGAACGGCCTGGGCCTGCCAGTGACCCAGTGTCCACTGGGGCTGAGTAAGGAGCAATTACCCCTTGGAGTGCAGGTGGTGGCAAACAAGTTTCAAGACCACCTGCCCTTGGCTGTGGCCCTCTATCTGGAGAAGACTTTTGGAGGCTGGAGAGAGCCTGGAATGGTTTAAACATTCATGAATCTGGAGGAATGGGCGGATCCAAGCATGATGTCACAAATCCTCAGTTTCTTAGAAACTTCAGACAATACTGCTTTGTACTCATGCTAGGTAAATGAGCTGTTTTGAAACTTTGGCCATAGCTACAATTTTAATCTCAATTAAATAATTAAAATCAATTTGTAAATAATTTTCTATTTATATTTAAGATATTTTACAGCAATGAGAAAATGAATTTATGCTTTTCACCTTTTTATGGTAAATGTACAAAAATACTTAACTAATCAAACAGTAACTTGTATTTCTACTTGATTTTACAAAAATACAGAAACTAATAACCATAGAAGAAAGTGGTATAAGAATTCTCTTGACAGTTGTCAAAGAGAACAATTAATCCCAAAAAAGAATAGTAATCAAAGTTATTTCATAGAACTCATAACTGTTGCAGATGCAATTTACACCAGCCATAACCTTAAGTGCCCAATGAAAATCTTTTTTTACCTTTGATGAAAATAGGGATGAAAAATCATAAATCTCACTATCTAAACATTAATCTTTGTGAGTTACATTAGCAGTTCATAATTAGGCATTCTCATAACATTGCTCGTGCATGCAATATTGTAGTTACAGTAACCTGTTCATCTTTGTGTCTCAGACTTTGGAGTATGACCAAATGCATTAACTTCTTGCTAAAATTAGTATATGAAATAATGAAAGTCAAATAATCAGTTATTTTTCAAATTATTTTTGAATGGGTTTAGCAACAAATCTCAATCAAATCTGATTGTCTTCATTTCTTTTTTTAAAGTAAATGAACAAAGTAACCAGTCTTACACTTCACTTGTGTTTTTTTATTTTTCTATTTCTTTTTGCCTCAATTGGTTGAGGAACTTTTCTCAGTATGAAAACACATGGACAGACGCTTTTTTTATTTGTGGGACACTGTAATAGCATGTTTGTACCCTTTTAAGATCTTGTAATAAGGTGTCAATCAAAAGTAGGTTAAGACACAAACTAACAAGCCCTGCCTCATTTTGTGACATTTCCCAAACACTAGGAAATTTGAAATGGGCCTAAAAACGAGACAATACAAACGCAACAAAAAGATAAAGAAAACTGTCTTATAAGAGGGTCCCTGTCTTTGCAATGCAAGAACAGAGATAGAAGTGAGGTCATTGAAACAGGTCCTTTACTCCTGTCTAAAACCATCCAAATATATCCAAATATTTTCCCCCTATAATTTCCAATACCTGACAATTTGGCCCGTAGATGTACATTCCAGCACATGTACATGATACTTGTGTGTTTTTAAAGCAGTTCTCTTCAGATGACATTGAAGAGGAGTGAATGTTTACATATGCGTCTATGTAAATGAGTGTGTGTTTGTTAACCCAGCCCTCCTCAGGAGACATTGGTTATGGGTTTGTATTTCTTGAGGCGGGTCCATTGTCCTGTAGAGTAGTTCATCTCAAACACTGTGTCCACCAGCATGGTGGTGCTTCCGGTTCCATCTGCTTTAGGCAACATCTCTGTGTGTTCACTCAGTTTGATCTGAATGATGTCACCCTGCTCTGGACAGGGGTTCTCTGTTGGCACAGACAGACAATAAGAACACAAAAAGTAAATAGAACTAAAAGTGTAAGACCGTCAATCAACTATCAAAATAAGAGCGCTGTTTAAATCAAGGCCAGAATACCTCGTGATCCTGCCATGAAGCCCAGGATAAGGGCTTTCTCTGGCCGTGTGACTTTGTTCGCAGTCTTGAACATTTCCTGTGCGGCATACATTTGTTCTCTCTGTGGGGAGCCAAATGACATGGGATGAGAAATCATCCTGAAACTTCCTAAACTTTAAATGATTCCAAATTTATGATCAATAGATGTTCTCACCGTGAGTGACAGGTTCTTTTTAGGTTGGGTTTGTGGAGGCGCTGGCGTGGGTGTGGGCTGAGCTGTATTGGTGGGCGGCTGTGTGGGCATGTCTGGTTTTGCAGCTGTGGCGGCAGGGGGCGGGGCATTATTGGTGGGCGTGCTGGTTGGCGTGGTGGGTGAAGTAGGGGCAGTTGGACTGGCAGTGCTGGCATTATACATGGGCGGCCGCTGTTTAAACTGTCCAGGTAGCGAAGCAGAAGCAGTGCTGGGAGCGGACGACTCTTCAGACTGACGGTTTGTAGCTTCACGTCCTGAACCACCTGCATTTGCTGAGATCCACATGTAGAAAATGGCAGTTAAGAACATTTTAAAGATTTCAGATAACTAAGCCCAGCATTTAACTAAAGCTTTTGCTACACACTAATAATAATCACAATAATGACTGTTGTGTCTGATTAATAGATCTACAGTAGATCATCTGCAAAGAAGTTGTATCACCTGGTTGTGTCTCTGAGCTGGGAATATAGGACGAGGAGGGAACCATACTGGGGGTGGCAGGAAGATAACTGGTTGACGGCAGGGCACTCTCGTTGTTTAGTGCCCCCAGTTTCTGTTAATAAAAAAGGAGTAATAAAAGGAGAAATGAAGCCCAGGATATTTCTGTTCTGCGTGTCCAACAAACCCACATGCAAAACAGCCAGCATTTGAGATTTCAATGACTACCTGTGTGGACACCAAGCCAGCGGCATAGTCTGGCGTTGCATTCTCCACCACGGCCTCTTCTTTGGCAGCCTTCTCTCCAGCTTCTGTGTCTGAAAAAGGCAAAACATACACTGAAACAATTCCTGTAGTCATTCTTGATCATAATCTTGGGCTGGGTAAAGTCAGGTTCAAAACTACATCTTCGGATTGTTTTCTTGAACTTACCGACGGTCTTCCTTCTCCTTTTGGCTTCTCTGCCAGCTCCCACCATATCCAATTCAGATATATCCAAGAGCTGCAAGTAAATGCACAATCATAAAACCTAAACCTTATGTAGATGCCCTTTCCCAAATGACTTAACAATCTGGAATGACAAGTTTATGTGCACTTTGCAGGCTTCACAGTCAACAAGTCAATGTGGCATTACAGAATTAAACGGTCCCCCACAGGAGTTTAGGGTAGCATTTGGGTTAGAGCCACATACATGACTTCCGCATTTTAAAGGTAAAGAAATTAGTTATTTATGATTTAGAGGATCATGTCACTAAAACAAGTGTCAATAGGAAACATGAGTGATCATATTAAAGCATTCAAACCATTTATGCATTTGGCAGACCTTTTTATCCAAAGTGACTTCAAGTGCATTCAAGTTATACATTTTTATCAGTAGCTGATGCCTGGGAATCAAACCCATGACCTGTGTGCTGCTAACACGATGCTCTACCAACTGAGCTACAGAGCCATTGAGCTACAACTATCAAATGATTGTCCTTGCTGGATGGTTACCTTGACTCCCCTCTCCTTGCGCAGGGGTGTGCGGGCAGGGGCAATAGGGGTTCTGTTGCTGGGAGGGCTGAACATACTTGGGGTAGTAGGGCTGCGGAATGGTGCTTTGGGAATACCCTTCAGAGGCGCTGTGAGAGGAAACAGTGAGTATTAATAATCACTTTTGTCTTATGTTTTAAGAAAAAGATCTAATTAAAAGAGATAGCAAGCAATAGAGGGAATAAGGGAAAGTGAGATTTAAATAAGTCATACTTGTGGTGTCAATCTTTTTCACTAGACCTCTTCCTTTGGAGTGGAATGGCACTCCTGCTGTTTTCTTTAACTGCTGGGCTGTCTCTGAGGCTTAAGAGCAAATGGAACACATAATAAACAGGACAATGTTCCAATAAAAATCTGTGTGATCTGTTCCTTAAATAAAAATTCTTTTGAAAGTCACTCACATTTCTGTAGCAGTTCAGCTCTAAGCGTGGCACTCTTGGGTTTTCTCTTCAGCTGGAAGTGCTTAATGGGTGGAGTGAGCGGCCCCACCAGTGTAGTCAAAGCACTTTTATTTAGATACTGACACTCCAGAGGCAACATGGCTGATGCTTCACATTCATTAACTGAAAGGGGAAAGAAAGACAATGAATTTTTTCCACATTTATGTTCTCATCAGGTGCTAATTAGGGCCCAAGCATTGAAAAGGGCCTTGTTGTTTTACTTAAAATTATAAGGGCCCAAGCACATAAAGTGTTACGTGCCCAAGCCTTGACAGGGCGAAGGGCCTGGTTGCTTGCCTTAAGATTATTCTTATTATTTTTCACGACATTGAAGATGCAAAATTGCAAAGGGATTTTTGATATCTTCTGTGTTGCCATAGGCGATAAAATTCTGCAGAAAATCAGGAATCAGGAAGTCTAAAATCTACAGCATGCATTTAGTAATTTAGATCAAATATGTTTGGAATATGTTTGTTGTAGTGAGCTGATCACATTGATGTGACTATTGTGAATGAAGGTCACAGCACTACCAACTGGCAAAAGGAAGCAGGTGAATTAAAACAAACTTTAAAGTAGTTCACTTACATTTAGTCAAGTTACTTCAGAATAATGAAGAGAGTCGAGACATGGCTGGTGTAAAGTTTTAAAAGGATTTGCGATGTCTTAAATATTTTAGCCATGGTAACATGTTTAATGTGCATTTAATGATTTAAATAGATATGTATTATTTGGCAAACCAACGCACCTACAGCAAAGATGAAAACGGCAACATTTACTCAAATCTGGTAATTCACGATAGAAATATAGCATTTTTAATGTGCTGTAGCGCCTCCTATTGCCTGGTCAACAAAATTTTGCATGCTTCTTTAGAATCACAAGATGCATGAGCTCAATTAGTTTTGTGGTTATCTGACATTTTATTTAGGGAATATGAACTTATTGGTACACTTTGCCTTATTGATACTAATTTTTTTAATTACCCTGTTGCAGAAAAAGGGTTCAAATTCAAAGTTTTAACTTTTTTTGATAATTATTGACCTAGAGAGTCTATAGAATTGTACTGCACTTGTTTATTGATTTTAAGTGAAAAAACTATGATTACTTAGCTAAAGTAGATTTTTTTAAATATTCCCATATTTAAAAGTAGTTTGATTGACAGCAGTGGTTTAAAAGGCAAAGCTGTTCAGAATTAAGAGATCTAACACCTATATGATAAATTTTGTCTGTGTGTCAAATGTTTAATGATATGCAATCATTAACCCACCAAAAAAAACACAATAGTGCCCCCCCCAGTGGCCGAGCTTCTTCAAAATTCACACAAACCTTTGGGGTCATAAGTCAAACAGGCCCACTGAGTTTCATTTAGATCAGATACGGTTAACCTTGTTTAAGAGGCATTCAAATTTAATTGGCTGATGAGTTATAGTCACTTTAGTAAAAGTAGCCCCGCCCTCTTCAAATGTTTTGGGGTCCCATTGCGAACTTTTTCTGATCAATATTAACTATATATAAATTATATTCATATAAAGTTAGACTCCAGAGAATCCTTCTTCACTGGTTTGGTTCCGATTGGGCAAAACCTAGGACTAGTTCACAAAAGTAGTTTTGCAAAAATTAAAAATCGCACTTGAACCCCTAAAAATCTTAAAAACAATGGGGTTTCAAGTGCTTGAACTAATAATAAAATACATCAGGAAACAATAGAGATACAATGTTTGAATGTCATGCTTGAATTTCGGTAGTTAACAAACAATCTCTCCATACATTCCAAACCAGTTATGTCTGACCTTTCTCACGTAGCTCTCCAAGTATGTCCTGTACATTAGGGTTCTGCTCTTCCAGGTCCAGGTTTAGTGAGCCTGTCTCTGGGAAGGATTTCAGGATGTCAGCCACCATTAACACCCATGGCTCCGAGTCCACTGTGGCCAACTGAATAATCTCTGAGAGAGCCTCCTTCATCTAGAATATGAGAGAGAGAGATATTTTGTCAAATTCATTTGCCTCTTATTGCTGAACAAATCAAACCAATGTTTGCATTAGTGCTACTGTGTATTTCCTTTTTGCACAGAAGTAATGCCATTTTATGTTTATAATAACGACTAAAAGACTAAATTTAATTTTTATTATAAATATACTGTCTGAACGATTTTTATTCTAAATCAAATAGATGTATATCATATCACTTGCATTGTCAATAAAATTAAACTATATAAAATAAACTTACTAAATAGATTACGCTCGAATACGCAAACTAAACTGTCGACACTGTAAAAATGATTTAATAAATTAAAGCAAATGGGATCTTCAAGCATCATATAGGATTCATCTTGTTTTTTAATTTTTTTGTAACTTTGACATTTTTATTAATGACAGCAACATCTAACAGGAAGCACAAGCATGTAGCGAGTTAGCGCAAGAACAGGGGCGGAAGACTCTGCTGGAGACTGATATGATCAACACAGCAGCTGCAGCCGTGTAACCTGCAGGGCTCACAAAGTGGAAGCCATATTACACATGCAACACATACGTGTCACTAACATAAAACACAAATAATACTGATAAACAGCAAGCCACCCCACTAAAACTCGCCACATTCGTGAGTGAAGACAGTTAGTGTGTGCAGCGGATCAAAGTGAGTACTGTGGTCGCACCTCATCCACGGTCCTGCGCGGGAGGTGCAGCATCCCCAGCAGAAGTTTTAGCTTTACCGGAGGCGACAGAGTGGAAAAACACAGGCGTATGTTGTCGATTACTGACACGGTGAGAAGGGAGGCGATGCTTGAAGGCGTCCACAGCTCGTCTGTCGATCCCAGTTTGTTGTGGAGCCACAGGCCGGTGTCGCTCTCCCTCATCGACGCCATCTTGGAAAAGACGAATAGTGAGATCGGGCATTTTAACGGGCTACCTAAGAAAACACCAACATGCAGGAGGACCCATGTGATCACAACCAGCGTGTAACCTTAAACGAACACTTATATAAATTAAATATCACAGTTATCAGTGTTAATTTGATACATTGAGATTGTGAATGGCATTCTGAAAGTATTGTTTTCTGCCAATTGTTTGCTTCCATGACATTTTTAAGATCACTTGTATTACAGAGATATTGTCTGAAATAAAATAGTTAAGATTTTTTTTTAAACAGTACATTGTATTGCAGACATTTTGTCAAAGTCACATTAAAAATCAACTTAATTTTAATGAAATGTCTAATAAAATGTCATAGGTAGTCGTAAAATGTATTAAAATGCAGCAAGACGATGCTAATCTATCCGACAGCTATTACTGACGCTCTCTAGTCAAACCCGCAGACATAAATACATAGGAGCGTATTGGCTGCTTTACTCCGTTGTTGCAATACGTCAACGACGCCGCCATATTGGACCGGGCAAGTCTGTCCTTTAAACATACAAAAGCCACTGTCACGTTAAGTGAAATAATACGTTATGGATACTATGCAAGTGTTTGAGAAGAAACACAATAAAACAGAATAACCACATGTTAAAGTGTAAGAATAAAACAGACATGTTAAGATTGAGATAAAATACATACGGAGTATTTTATTTATTTCTCTAACGATACCTAAAATTTGTTTATACCTGAATTTAATGTATGTAAAAAAACAACGTTTTAGTAGTTTATGCAGCCTAGTGAAGTTTCTCCACTGACATTCATTCAAGAACTAGATTGTAGCGCTAGGAAGTGTTGCCAACTCTCCCGAGACAAATAAGCAACCGCAGCTTAAAAAACAAACTCAAAACAAGCCCAACAATATTTTATTATTATCATCAATATGTTTTTATATTGTTTATTTATTATTAATAAACTTGTACACAATAAGCTGAAACAACCCAAACAATTGTTTGAGCAAACACAAACAGAAGTTTATAAACAAAAGTGGCAACAAAGCCAGAGGACAAGCATTTCGGTCACCTGTGAGCAGAATAGGATCTGAGAGATGGAAAAGGAGAAAAAGACAAGAGTACGTATATTTACTCATACTCATATTTAATTGTTCTAATATTTGCTTTTTTTTCTTTGTTATACTTTTTCCAATTTGTTAGTGGCATTGCGTGGAAAATACACGTCTGCTACGTCTAATAACAATAATTGCCTGAATTACTACGTCACACGCCTCCCTTTTACGGTAAACATTAATTTTTCTCCAATAAGGGGTAGGAGGGGGCGGGATGATTGAGGACGAATTACCCTACGGCGCTTATATTATTGCACTGA
>JAZGTK010007226.1:0-19656 GCA_036877625.1 Ambastaia sidthimunki | reverse complement strand
TAGTTTTTAATTGCTTTTTCATATAGTAGCCCACTTTCTATAGTTTCACAGTGTACTTTTTTCCAGTTTTTGCCTTATAGCATCCTGTTGTTTTTTCTCTTTCTTAAGGTTTTATAAATTCTTATTTATAAATATTGAATACTTATTGATATTCATCCACATGACTTTTCCGTGTGAGTGTGTGTGTGTTCACGACTTGTGTTCAGTCATGGCCTAATGGTTAGAGAGTTGCTACCACGACTGAGGTGAGACCCTGGAGCAAGGCACCGAACCCCCAGCTGCTCCCCGGCCCCTGCAGCAAAAAGGGCTGCCCACTGCTTCGGGTGTGTGTTCACAGTGTGTGTGTGTGTCTCATAGACTTGAACTGTACCAACATTACTGTATATATGCATTTGTTTTATAAAGCGACGAGTCAAAATTATTTTCTGAGGGTTATTGCACAGCTACTTTTGATATAGCTAGTAATGCATCCAAACAGTAATTTACTGACATGTTTCCCCTTTTCCGAGATGATGTTCTTTGTTCAGTCTATGAATTCAATGAGATTATATACACCCTGATAAAATGCCACTTTGATGCGACTCGAGCTCTAGCGATCTGTGCTGCTATTGGCTGAGGAATAAGAGCGACATGACCGAAGCTCACAGTAGACGGAGTATTTTCAACAGACCAGACGGATCTGTGTTTCTATTGGTCGACGCTCTTGGGTGGGCGGGGTCTCAACAGCCCCTCTAGGAAGCAGTGATGTTACCCCAGCCGCACACATGCAGCGCACAACAGAAAAGCGCAGGGCAGTATAATCTGCCGGGTTGAGTTATGGTGCGGCTGACCGTCTGGTTCCCCAACAGCACCGAAAGACCCGCAAATGCGGATTAAAGGAACACGGTAAAATACCATGAGGTTAGATTTCCATCCCTGCGATCAGCTGTATATCTGGCTAGAGACAGAAACCCTGGCGTTTTGGACGGATTTCATGGTGAGTAAATCCTGTAAAACGTTCGAAAAATAATATTGTAATATTACAACAATTGATGGATTTTGACGTGTGTTATGTCTGATTCCCTGATATTTATTTATATTTATAATTCACTTACCTACGCAGGACCACAGGGGATATATGAATAATAATCTCAGGTTATTGCTACCAGCCGACCTTAAGCAACACTGCAGAAAATTGTCCTTACGCTAATGTTAAATGGATGAAAACAAACAATAAAAAAATGATCATTATTATTTCATTACGTTTGATACCGGTGTACCTTATTAAAATGTTTTTCTCAGCAATCGGACAATCATTAGACCTATAGATGAAACTCCTTTGTCCTGCTCAAGATGCAAATGTATTCCTCTAAGAAGAGACTGAGTGCCTCCAGTTGTGAGAGAGGCTGCAGACTGCAGGCAACAGTGATGTGTCAGGCTCTGTTCTTCTCAATGCGGATAGGATGAGTCTGCAGGTATCCGCAGGTCACCCAGAACTCAACACCGTTAAATGGATGCTGTCAGACAGCCGATGACAAATAAGCCTGGTGCAAACCGTGCGCACCGGTTTGGGGGAAAAAAGTGCGTTGTTTAGATGCTGATAGCCTCTAGTGGATGCGGGCCACCGGTGCAATTTACATTCACTGTCCGTGAGAATTGCTGCCTAATGCCTTTGATCAGATGTAATATATTATCTCTGTTGCAATTGATTTGCAGTACATCTTTTATGGTAATCAGCAACGACCTGTATTTAACCCCAAATAATACTTTGATTTTATTTTAATACATTTGAAGCATCTTTTAAGGAATATTATTATTTATAAGTGAGACGTTTCATTGTTTTGTAATGTTTACAATGACACATGCAGTGTTTGTTTCTGATGTAGATCATGCATGTTTACATATGCTAACAAGAAAAGGAGCTTGTTGTACCGTCCACCCAGCACATTAAGAAATGATCACCATAACCAATAATGATTTACCGGCCTTATTATTATACTGGCACCGTGTTCCTCCATCGTATCATTTTACTGCCCTATGTGTGAATGTGTTTGTGTGTGATTTGAGCAGCACTTTCACACCCCTGTGGTCTTGACACAAGGTGGGAGTCACTGTTTTTAATTAATGACTCAGGTGGTGAGCTGTTCCACGGGACCCCCTGTTCTTCTGCATCAACAAATATATACAATGTTGTCCCAGCAGACCGGATTTGTGTCCAAGATGTCTAACAGCTGCCCATATGCTTAATTTGGATGCTCCAATCAGATTGAATAATCAACCCTATGTTGGTTTAAACGCTAACAAAAAAGAAATGGGTATCACAATAGTATCATGCATTTTGGACATTATGATAGTACATAATGGTTATTGGTACATTTACCAAACTTGTGCAATGGTGTATATTTAAAAGTAACATCCATTTATGTAAGGGAAGTCTGATATATCCTCTGCTTGCTTGATTTAAAGGTCATATGTATTGCATTTGGATATTAAAAAGAAAAACGAGTTTTTGACTTTAAAGAGGTTAGAGAAGATTAAAGTAATGTCCAGAACAGATAAAATGTTTGGTTTATATTCAAAGCAGCACCATTAAATTACCATGGCTTAATAATGGATTTTTAAGATAAGAGTATTTTTTAAACAGTAGGGAATTATATAGCTTTCATCTTGCTTGTGAGCATTGTTTAATATTAGAAAGACTGAATCGCTGACTCTTTTGAAGAATTAACTGGATTTTAACAGTACTACAATAATGTTTGCTTGTTTTTTTACTGCTGTATGATACGTGCCATAGGTTAAACAAGTGATAGATATAAAAAAATTAGATGCCACTAGACACTCATTTCATTGGTTTTCATTATTGTGGTAATATTATTGGTCTATATTCTCAGAGGAGAGAAACTATTAATTGTATATGTGCATATCTGTTAAGTTTAATCACACTAACATTTAACTGACATGGTCTAATTGCTGTAAACAATTTTATAAATTAATTTTAGCTGATGGAATAATCAAACTCTTTAAACACGGCTGTATGGACCACAAAATGTTCACATTTGCAAAATCAAATATCAAATGTCATACTATTGTTTAGATCATGCCTGAATAAATGTGAACATAAATGTAGAATAATCAGCATTTCACACCTTTACAACACAAAGTATTTACACAGGATCTTGGGATTTTTTGCAACCATAGAGAGAATAAGAAGTCTTTTAGTGTTAGTGAAGAAAACAAGCGTGGTCTGTTGGGAAGATGTGTTGCTATTTTCCCAAGCACTACCGAGACCCGCATGAATATTCTAGTGGTAAACTGGGCTGGCAGAATAGAGATTAAAGGCCTGCATTTCACCTCCAATGACTTCCCCTTCCTTTTCATCCTGTGTCTTTGCTTTCCTGGCTGTAGCTCAAGATAACAGTGGAGCTAGTAGAATGACAAAATAGCTTGCGCCCGGGAACCAAATGAGCCAATACTGTTTTACAATTTTAAATGGGTGTGTAATGACGAGAAACAAGAGAAGTTAGTGTCAGATTCCAGTTGCCATTAAAGCGGTACAGTGTACTGCCACCCTTGAACGATCAACTTACTAAAATGTAGCACTGACAAATGATGGGCATAATATTAGCAAATGTTTGTAGCTCTGAGGTGTTGCTGGGCAGATATAGAGCAAATACACTCTAAACTTCTATATCCGATTCATAGGACTTTAAACAGGGGTTCTGTGCAGGTCTAAAACAGTACCAAAATGTCTTTTTTTTTGTAGTCCCTAGAACAAGGTGATTTTTATTTATAAGGATTTACAGTTAAGATTTGATATTGTATAACTGAGAGACATCTATTTGCCTTAAGTAACATGAGCTAGCTATGAATTTGTCAGATTGACATATTGTGTTTAAAATCTGTTTAATAATGCCTCCTCTAAGTTATTACTGGTGCCTGCTAAGGGATTTAAACAGATGTCTAACTCCAAGTATTACATTTTGCATCCTACAATGTTTGTGCTGCAACGGGAATAATACCTTTTCTAAGCAGATTTAAAATTGGCAGCAGGGTAAAATGGGGAAATAAGAATCCAATAGACTAGTATTAAAAAAGTGACCCATATCTAGGGATCAGAACAACTAAGACTTAGGGATGGACTCTTTTGATGTGGATCAGTAGGCTAACACCCGGCAACCAGACAGAACACTGTAGCAACCTGCATTGCCATGCTTTGGCATTTCCTTCAGATAATGTAAAAATTCAGTTTTACTTCTTTGTTTACGAAAGAATTGAAAACATTAGCTAAACATTAGCTTACACAAAAACATCATAATTATTGGACCATCAGTGCAACGTATTGGCTGATATAAATTGCTGAAAGTTTTCTAATACACTACATGGCCAAACATATGTGGACACCCCATTCCTACTAATGTGTTTGTCTATTTAAGCCACACCCATAACTATAAGCCACACAATTTCCTTAGACAAACACTGTCAGTACATTGGAACATACCGAGGAGCTTAGTGACTGTCATAGGATTCCACCACTGTCTACATTATTTTGATCATGTATAGTTTATATAATCAGCTTAGAACATTTTGTGAGGAAATAACATTTGACGACCATCTTATTTGTGGACCTGTAATGTAACGTTAGATTGTTACAACTGCTAATCGGATCTGACTTGCAAGAAGAAGAGTTCTGTGTATAAATTATAATTAATAGAGACAGACATAAAATGGTCCATTTAAGAATCAGCCCATTGTTTAATATGTTCGGAGTCACTTCGTAATGTTACGTAAGCCTCAGCACCCAAACACGGGAGGTGGCGAGACTACCGGGGCATGAAACGAATGGCGAGATCAGCAGGTTAGATAAGGGTAAGTGAAATCTCCCTCCTCAGAGAACATTTTTCTTATCTGCAGGATAATTACGTTCCCTGCGGCAAGAACAGAACACAGGGCAATCTGTAGCGATGTTCCACCCATTGAATGTTCAGTCCCAATAGGGAAAAGCAGTTTTGAAATTAAAATGACTCAATGTGTTCTTTATGATTACAGTAATGCCGAGTGGTTGTCAGCAGCTGTTTTCACGCCTGTTCTCGTGCAAGAATGAGCTCCTCTCCGGTCGTCTCGCGCGTGTCCGTCGATATTTTGGAGGAACTGCAGCTCTTTGCGGCTCAAAACCTGGAGAAGGTTGAGGTGAACAAATACTATGAGGTCATACGGGAGCTTGGGAAGGGAACCTATGGGAAGGTGGACCTTGTCATTCATAAGATCAGAGGTACAGCACAGCTCCAATCCAGCTTTTTCTGAAGAAATAGTTAAAAATGTGTTTACTTACCCTTGAGGGTTTTCCAAAGCTCTGTTTGCTATTACATTTGTTCCTTACACAGAGCTAATGTTTCACTTCAAAGAAGATTTAGAATATAGTCAAATGGACTATATTTTGATGCTGTTTTGTTTTTTATTTTTGGTGGTTTTGCATAAAATACGTAACGGAATCACTTATTTTTTGGTTTTAGGCACCAGGATGGCTCTGAAATTTCTAAAGAAGAAAACAACCAAGCTGAAGAGTTTTTTAAGGGAGTACAGCATCTCCCTTTATCTGTCTCCATGTCCCTTTATAATCAACATGTTTGGAATTGCGTTTGAAACGGAGGAATACTATGTTTTTGCACAGGAGTATGCGCCATCCGGTGACCTGTTTGACATCATTCCTCCACAGGTAATAGCATGTTGTAATTTGACATCATAAAGCATGACATCATATTAAAGCATATGACATCATAATGTTGTTGCATCCATGACTGATTATTGCTTTTACTATTTATTTTTGTTTATAAAGGTTGGGCTTCCAGAACCAGTGGCTAAGCGATGTGTCCATCAGGTGGCCATTGCTCTGGACTATCTACACTCAAAAAAGCTGGTACACAGAGATATCAAGCCTGAGAACATCTTGATCTTTGATAAGGAGTGCCGCAAGGTCAAGCTATCAGACTTTGGCATGACACGACGAGCTGGCTCACCAGTAAAGCGTGTGAGCGGAACGATTCCTTACACAGCCCCCGAGCTCTGTGACACATCCAAGCATGAGGGCTTCTGCGTAGACTACAGCACAGACGTGTGGGCCTTTGGAGTTCTGCTCTTCTGCATGCTCACCGGGAACTTCCCCTGGGAGAAGGCCATGCCTTCTGACACCTTCTATGAAGAGTTTGTGCGCTGGCAACGAAGGAGGACAGGTACGGTACCATCGCAATGGCGCCGCTTCACAGATGAAGCCCTTCGAATGTTCCGGAAGCTTTTATCTCTGGAGCAGGAAAGGCGCTGTTCTGTAAAAGAGGTCTTCGCCCATTTTGGCCACCGTTGGATGCTGGATGGCCAGGGTGGTGGAAGCCACCATCAGGCTGCCCTGAACTCTTCATCTGAGGAAGAGGAGCTGCTTGTGGACCGTATGAAACAGCAGACCTTGTCTCCAGGGGCCTGCACAACCAAGAGCAACATGATAGAGCCTGGAGCAGCTGCGAGCCACCATTTTACCTCCGTGTCCACAAACAGCTCCGTGTCTTCCACCAACAGCTATGAGCGTTCAGCCAGAGACAGCCCCCCCAGTAGCCGCATACTGGTCACCACCCCAATAGAGATCTGTGTGTAGAGATGTAGAAGAGACATTCATGGCTTCCTAACAAAATAGACATACAAACACAACCAGACACACTCACAAGTGACTAAAACCTTGAAACACTCGCACACTTCCTCTGAGTTTGCAGATTAAAATAGTGCTATTACATAGGTGGAAAACTAAAATAAGCAAAAAACGTTTAAATTGTAGTTAATGAAGATTCTCCAGTGTTCAGCAAGTTGTAAAGTGAGACCAGCTTTTAGCTGTGCAACTTTGCTAAGATTCCTTATAGAGATTTATGTACTTCTGCAGTACAGATGAGAGAGTTACACTGAAACTGTGAAATACTGTCCAGGTAGAATTTTTATACTCATGGATAAGCAATGAACCAATAAATGAGTGGATTGAAACAAAGATTTATATGCTCATAACAGCTTGTGGGAAGAATTATTAGGACTTCTAAAGCAATATATGAAGCAAAAAATAAAAGGAGCTCAATGGAGAATATCTGGCATCTACATTCCTGTAGGAATTCATTAAAAAACCTTTCTTGTGAACAAGCAAACAGTAAGAATTGGGCCAAAAGACAAAACAGAATTTGTGATGTTTGCTGAGGTATCACATGAGTATGTGTGAATGTTTGAGATTTTGTGTGTAAAATTTAGATATTTAGTTAAGGCCTGATTTACTGAAATGTTCAGTACATGCAACAAAACTAAAGGTTTTCAGGAGGTTTTCATGTCACAGATATTGCATGTACTCAGTGTTTATAAATCCGACATGTAGACTGTTGTTTTACAGTTAATTTATCAAGATTCTTAGTATTCAGAAATATATTTTTTCAGTTGTAAAGTAGTCTATGTTTTCAGTTTATTTTTGGTACTTGTTGACACAGCCAGTCTTAGTTCTTATTGTGCAGCACTACTGTAAAATGAAAACTTTGTGGCTAAAACTTGTCGTACAACAAGCAGTATAGTCAACTATTCCATGACCAACATTTAAGACTATAGGGAAAATTTTAAAAAGTCAGTTTTTTAGTTCTGTATTTTTATTTATTTATTTCTAAAAGCTGTGTTTTGTATTTCTTTCTTGGCTGTGAAGTTTTGCAAGAAGTGATTTGTACCTTGTGTACTAGCTGTATTGGTAAACATCTATTTGAAGATTTGAAAAGTATTTTTGCCTACTATACAATTTTAGTTCTTCCCCTTTAATGTTGACTGAAGTTACTTATATTTTTTCTACATTGGTTTAAATGAAAACACAAACTGTTAAGACTAGAAATCGCATTCTAATAACTGCATGACGATAAAAACAACAATCAAAAAATGATTTAAGATACGTGAGAACTGTTGTAATGTGAAATTTTTGCTGTCACAATTTCATGCATAATGTTTCAGAGTGAAATCGTGGTAGATGATTTAGGGCTAAACATCAAGCCAAATTAATAATTGTTAGTTTTGTTGTGTCGTGTTTATGTGCTGTTGTCGTTGTATTCACTTCACACTGATATCAAGAACTACCTGAAAAGCCTATACTGTATGCAGCTGCATTAAAAGCAGAAATAAGTCATTCCTGCACAAATATTGTCAGGTTAACAAATTGTAAAGGGGAGACTGTAGCCTTGCTGAGAAATTGAGTTTGCCATTGAAGATTTCATTGCCTTGAAGACAAACAAAATTGTGTTTTTATTAGAATTGGTGTGTTTTATGTTTGTGTTTTATTTTGTGTACATGTCTGCATGAACTTTCTACATGTACGGGAAAAAGTTTCGATATAACAGTATCATCAAATCTGGACCATTAGTGTTTAAGAAACGCAATCAGTATAAATTACACACACGCAGTAGACATTTTGTGTGACGCTGCTGGCATTAGTGCATTTACGCTTACTGACCATAAGATGTCAGGTTAGATCAGACTTTAAATGCCTGGCAGTATTAGGTTTTTTAGTAATGTGAAAGGAGGATTTAATGATCAGATTTCTGCAGGTTGTGCTTAAGCTTTATAGTTAATGGTGATCATTTCGATCAGACATCTTAAAACAAACTCTAAACTCATCCAGATTCTGTCTGTGCAATACAACTGTCTTCCTGTAAGTGCAGATTTATTCAGAAATAAATCTTGACCAAAAAATGTGCAATTGTTTTTATTTGTTTTAAAGACTTGAGGAGCTGGTTTTGTTAATATTAGTACCATCTTTCAGTATTGTTTGCATTCCATTAATGTGTAACGTTTACATAATTTAGGTTGTGTAGCTGATAAACCGTGATAAATGCATTGTTTATTGTAACATTATGAATACTTAAAAATGAGACAGACCTGCTGATGAGATAAAACAACTGGTAAATATAAACAGGGGGTCTATGACACTTAGCTGCAATTCTTGGTTTGAAACGAAATTGTGCAGTACTTGTGGAATTCCTAAACAATTCTGCAATGTTAATTATCTAATTATTGTTTTGGCCAACAAATATCATAATAAATTTACTTAATTTTCATAATGCATGTGACAACTTGCCCCAGCCTGCCAATGTCCTAACACAGTTCTACATTTCTGTTAAAATGTATAATGTGTTGACCCTTTCTTCAACATATCACAGTGTTTTTTTGAGTTCACTTTACCTCACAGGTATTACAAAAAACATGGGATTTTTTTGTTTGGAGAACAATTTAAAAAAAAATATCTAATAGAAGGTTATAAACTATGTTTTAACATCCAAAACCACTGCTTCTGTGTAATGCATTTGTTACTGAAATAAATTGCAGGAGACTGATATTGTATGTGCAAACACAAATGAGTGCAGAACCAACAGTACGTTAGACAAAATAAAAGAAACCAATTTATTACACTGACCAAATGGGTTTAGTCAGTTGTGGAAAAATCATTTTTGGGGTAACAACACAAAGAACCCTGCTCAGCCCTGAGATTAAGATTTGAAAGTACATAACATTTGAGAAAAAAAAAAAAAAATACTTTGCCACTTTTGGGTTGATGGTAATGCATGAACATTTACACAAAAAAAACAAAACAATTGACGTCTACAGAAAGTTGGAACAAATACAATCCTGTATGGCACACAGCACAGGTACATTAATACAAACAGATATGTGATTATGTGATTTCACCATCTCACACACCAGCCGCCAAAGCACATCAGATTAAATGGCACAAATTTCAAATCTTGTCTTAAACTAGTCAAATAGTGATATTTAACGATATTTAAATAGTCTGTACACATAACGAATGGATAATGTGCTGGACTATTCAAAAAACTAATCTTGGGATTTTCCTTTCATCAAATATTTAAAACAAAGCACGTATTAAAGAAATGGTTCTTAAAAAAATTAAAAGCAAAACTTCTAACAGTAATTTATCTTGCAAGGCAACAACAGCGACATCAGACATGTATAACTTTTGTAAAATAATTCCCATCAAAACATTTTGATCACAGTAATGCAGACACTACCATTGCATAAGCAAGAGATCAGTGCTCATACAAAAGTGCAAAACATTAATGTTTTCAAACTAAAGACTAAAAGCTCCTTTTACAAAATTGATCACAACTCTTAGATGAAGCTCATCAACAATCTTATAACAACAATGTGATATGTAGTTAATGAACAAAAGCCAATTTAAAACAGTTTAATTACCTAAACCGAGTCATTTACAGTAGTTAACTGACAACATATAAATGATTAAAATGAAGAGTCTGCTTTACGTGCATAGAACCAACAATATAATATGAATACCACTGTGTGGATAAAGTTATATGTAACCCATGTTAAGGTAGTTATCCATTTTTTTACATAATAAACATTGATGTTAAGTATTAACAAGATATTTGCATGTTATTTTTTATTACACAACTGACGTGAATGAAATTGAACGTTTAAATTATCATGCTGTCACTAGCCTTATCTTGCACTTAAATGATGCAGTTACGTAAGAGTGGCTGTTTAACAGGAAACTGGTTGTATAGTTTGAGAAAACTAAATACAAGTGGGGGCATGTGAGTCAACACTCACAGGGAAAGAATTTATTTTTTTCAATTTTATACCCAAGGTGCCCTTCAAAGTGCTTTCATATAGTCAAAAGTACAGCTCTATAACTATTGTTTTTGAAGAAACACAATCTTAGGGGTTATAATCAAATTTCATGTCCTTTAGCTTCTTCAGTCACTTATTCATTAGTTTATGGATGTTGTTTCTGTTATTACGACATCATGAACTTACATTTTAATACGTAGTATATGAATATTCAGTTTGCAGAATTAAGTTTCTTTATAAATTAACAATGAACAATATGATTTCGTAACTATAATTTGCAAAAAATAATACTTTGCCTTAAAATATAAATAATATACAAACCATTTTACACGTAAATCATATTACCAAATAAAACTAGGAACTGATTTTGTGCTGTGGTTCAGGTTTAGAGGATTTGTCTTCTGCTTTAAGTCCATTAAATGTGCAATTCACTGCAATGCTCCTCCGGTTAACACACTTCAATACGACAATATCAATAGCGTGAGTCTTACAAAGTGCCATTTGTGTGACAGTGACAGATGATATGGACAGTGCAATAGCAGAATTATTAAGGTATGTGGGTACCGGCACTGTGAGGAGGCTTTTCTGATACGAGAGATTGTGAAGGTCTCATGGCTGGCATACTCACAGGAAGACGCCAGGGGAGTTGAAGAGTTCAACCTCGCTATGCGGGGAGGGAGAACGTGGTTTTAGAACATCGGTTCATATGCATTCAGTCGTTTTGAAATGTTTTGTGCAGGTGTTGAGCGCCCACACCTTGCATAGATTCTTCTTTCTTCTGTGTCACCTGGTGATTCGATAATATGAACCTTTGACTGACTTGTCCTGATGATGAGGAAAAAATGAGAAAAATGATCAGCCTTTACAAAGGCACAAAACAAATGTTTGTGATTTCTGCATTTCTGAAACTTTATATGGTGATATAAGAGACTTTTGAAAATCTGTACGTTTTCAAAGAATTAAGAATAAAGATTCTAAACTAGGTCATCTGCTTCTTTACAAACACACAAGATGTTCTTTGGAAGATGTTTAAATCATGCTGGGATATCATGGATGAAAAACAAACACCTATGGAGTCCACGACACTTGAGTACATGCTGCCATTTAAACAGGAGACACTAAACATTACACAATTCTAAACATGTTGCATTCAAACAAAAGCAAACTGGTGGTCTGGAGTCTTGGACCACACTGTACACAACACATGGAAAAATAAACTCCCCATTACTACATTTAATAGCTCACATTACTGCACAACCGTACAACATAATGCAATGAGATTTTTACTTTAAATTATTTGATCACACTATCCTTTCATTTCCCAAATTTTAATGTCTCAAAAGGTAAATAGTAACATTCCACAAATACCTTGTGCTTTCTGCATTTCATGGAGAAATTATCTTCATTTAATACACAACCTTCAAATAAAGAAACAGATGTTAGTTACTCCTGATGGTTAGACATAGTTCACATCCCAACACTGAAACATTAACAATTTTATATTATAATTTTTTTAAATTTTCAAATTTCAGTTTTTCAAATATTGCATTAATGGTAATCCTTGATTATAAGAACATTCCAACATTTTAAACTGTAACATTTTAAAAATGTTTTACTAGCAACTTAATAATAACATTTTGCTATACATGACATACAGTATATTGTTAAAAAATGCTCTACTAATGTTACTGCAAGAACAGTTTTGATAATGTTGAGAGAACATTTAGAGAACAATAGCCAATGTATTGTGAATGTTCCCTGTTAGCTGGGAAATCTGTGGATTTGAATCCAATAACTGCTTAAATTATGCCAGCACAACATTCAAATACTACCAGTTAAGTTTCATTAATGTACCAAATAAAGTACCAAAGAAAATGAAATTGCTATAGCCACTTTCACACCAGGTAGTTCTAGGAACTAGAAGGAACTAGAACAAAATTCTCCTCCTGGCCACTTTCCTGGTAGAATTAGCATTGGCATTAGGAACTGTTGAGTGATGTAAGCCGGCCAACAGCGACGTTGTTTAACCAAATCATCAACTGAATGGCCACATTAAAATGATAAAGTATACAATTATTTACAAAACAGACACCAAGTGTTGTCCATTCCCATATATATTTCCATATGTATTAACTGTTGTTGTGAAATGACCTCAGATATCATTCATATTTGTGGTCTGTCTCAAACAATGTTTTGTCCCCATAACTTACATTTATAAATACATACATACTGTTACCATATTGATAATGTTTTGTTAATAGCAAATATAAATGGTCACGACAGAAAGACACAACACTGTACTGCAGTATATTATAGCTGACAGATGCACAAAGATGCTTAAAAACAACATGAAGTCGTAATGTGAATACATTTCTGGACTAACAGTGCAAAGAATGTTATATTGTGAACTCCGGAAATTTCAGTGTGTTTGTGACTCGATTTATGTTTCATAATAAAGGTATGATGTGTGTTATGAATGTACATGTTGTGATTTGAATTAACAAAAATTATTGTATTACTTCACCATTTTTGGACAATAAAATACATAATAAACTGTGGCATTCAACAACACCTGGAGGATGGTGGCCGTGATCGTTACGTCTTGCAACACTTTAAAATGTTCATGAAGTACGTATTAACCTTATAAGGCTTTTTAAAAACGGCAGTTATGGATACATTGTGTCTTTGTTTCATACTACATTTTGTCAGTTAACAAACACATCACTAGTAGCTCCTAGCAAATATGGTTAAACTCTGCTTTGAAGTAAGAGCAAATTTAGTTTCCCTAAAAGACATTCCTAAGAACTAAAAGCGTTCCTAGTTTATGCAGCGCGAACACACCAAAAAACAGGAATTTCCACCAATAGTTCTAGTATCTATGAAAAAGTTCCTGCAGTTTGAAAGCCCCCTATGCATGAGCTGGAGAACTTCATAAAGCCTGCATTATTTCTTTCACACTTGGGCAGATGTACAGGTTTATTTCTGCACTCGTTTTTCAAATTGTAGTTTATATGCTAGTCTGCAGACAAGTTTGAACATGTTTGTTTATCAAATGTTGGCACAAAAGCAGCTGTTAACAAGCTGTCTGACAGATTGTCGTCAATATGCTGTTTTCAAGCTATGCGATGTGAGGATTGCCTTCTGTATTCTGTTGCACAATAAACAAAGAATCATAACAGCGCAACATCTGTTTAGGATTCTTACCTGACTGCATCGCACAAGTGTAGTGATACTTGTTGGAGCAGCCTTTGAAAACACAGCCCAACGTAGCCCCTCTATTTTGACAAGCTGAACAAACCTGAGGAAAGAGTCAAATGGCAACATTGTTACTGTACATTCTTCAGTGTTCAATGTTTGAAATGCAGTGAAGCAAAGCCTGTGTATTTAAAAAAACTTACAGACTCTTTTGCCAACTTGACAGCATTTTCAAGCCCATACAGTTTTCCCCTAACAAGAAAGACACCTGTTGACCATATGCCACAGTCCTCATGGAGCCAGTACTCGCTGCTATTGAGAGGAACCACAGGAGGGCTGTACCAATCGGTGACAGCATCAATCCTGGCCTGTTTTGCTGTAGGACTGCTAGATAGCTCACTATCACTGCTCCATCTTTGACAGGCCATCAGAGCTGTAGATTCTGATGGCTTGTGAAAAGATCTACATTTCCAACTGCCTCGAGTGGAAGCAACCCATTTTCCTCTCTTGGGACAAAAATAGGAATCTGAGTCACTGTGGTCTTCCTCATCTTCCTGTGGATTGTTAAGAGTTTTTGAGGCGGATTTGAAACCTTCAGGGTAATACGGCCCATGCAGGTCACCAAGATCCATAGCGTTGGCAGAGCCTCCACAGAGACAGCACACTAGGGCACCCCGCTGCGTGCCACCCATGGAGACACGTTTATATTGCAAACAAGGTGATGCAGGCACCATGCCGGACATTGAGCCAGCTGTCACCTGGTGCTTTCCTTGCTTAAGCCTGAAACTCTCTTCAGAATAGTTGACAACTGTATAGGCTGGGTTATTATTGAGTTCCACATGCACATAGGGGGCAAAGGTCTCATCCCGCATGTCCTTTCTTCCCCCCTTGTAATTTAGATATTTGAGTTTAATTTCTGGTTCCTGCGAGGGAAAAAAGGACACGTGGCCAACTTTGTGTGTTTTCCTTTTCCTTTTGGAGGCATGAGATTTCTTCGCAACAGCCGAACTCATAACTGACTTCAGAAGCCTTTCAGGCTGCTGTTTTCTAGGCGATTTTAATATTGTTAATGAGTTAAGCTTTTCTGTCCCTGCTGTGGATTTTTGTGAAACTTTCTGTTGTAGTTTCTTTGATCTCTGTTTGGAACTGAACAATGCATCTAATGTCTTTGTGGGTTTGTGATCCAATGAAGGTTTAGGAACACTTTTGTTTCCAGAACATGAGGTAGATACTGTGGTTTTGCATCTGTGTGAAACATCGGTTTTTCCTTCCGGTAAATGTGCTGTCATCTGTTCATTGGATTTAACTGCTTTCTCCACAGTGAAAACTCTTTTCAGCAAATGCTGTTTTTTCTTGTTGGATGACACATCCTGGTTGGAGCCCAGATGGTATATCTTACTTGCATGAGCTTTTTTGGTATTAGTGATGTGACTTGTTTTGAACCTGGTGGGGTGGATGTTTTGCACAATGGCTCCTAACCGCATCCCTCGCCTAGTTCTTGGGGGCAGTTTTTTCCTCTCACACATCTTTGTGGCAAGTAAACTGCCACTTTTACACAAACTTTCAGTTGTCTCAAATGTTTCAGTGCCCCTTTCTTCTTCAGATATACCATTTACCTGCACTGATTCAGTGTTGCATAATTCGTCAGTATTCCCTGATGGTTTCTGATTAATGCTGGTGATGAATCCTGATACAGAATCAGAATTACAGTGTGATACTCTTTCTTCTACATGAGCTTTTGTGGGAACAAACTTTTCTTTGTCAAAATGTTCTTGCTTGGTGTCAATCGTTTCTCCGCCAAATGAATTTTCTACACTTGGAGAATTTGCAGCCTGTGGCAAAGAGAAAACATCCTCTATCTCATCCACTGGGGCAGCAGGGGGTGACTCGGAATCTAATGGACTAATGAAGTCTTGGTTTAATGATATTGCAAAACTTGCAGGCCCCTGGTTGTTCTGTAGAATCACTGGCTCTTCAGATCTAGAGATCAGAAAGACCACCTCAGGGTTGCCGTTTCTGTGTAACGTCTCTGCGCTTGAAGCATGTTCTTCTGAAAAGCCTTCTTCAAAAGGTCCAACGTTCCATAAACCATTAGCAGCTCTGTTCTGAAGTTCTTCTATGTTGATGGGAAACCTGTATTCAGTGGGGTTGGTCTGTTGTAAAGATTTGAGTGTTTCCAAAGCAATATTGTCAAAATCTTGCAAGCCACTCAAATCAGGGGGCTGTTGAAGGTAACACAAGGCTGCTACATTTTCAACAACCTGAGCTGGGGACATGAACCCAAATTGGTCACAGGCTGTTAGTCCTACAGGTATGTTGACCTGCTGAAGGGAGGGTTGGTCCACATCCAATGAAAGAGCTGCATCTCCCGTGTCTATTGCCAACTTGCTACAATCATAGATAGAAGGGTGTAGAACAAAAGCCTTGCTTAAGGGTGGAACACCATAAATTGGGGAATGCTCTGAAAGTGTGTTGTGGTCAGAGAAGACATGAGACCTGCTAACATATGAGAGTGTGACAGTCGTGTTGGAAAATGCATTGTCTGGTTGGATCTGGTCTGTGGGAGGCTGTAACGGATTGGAGTCGTTCTCTGGAAGTAACAACCCATTACTAGTCCCAGGACTAACAAACCAGCCTGGTGTCTGGACAACATGCAAGGCATCTATAGGATTTGCTTTTAACAAACATTCTTCACTGTCCCTTGACAGATCAAAGATTTTGGGTAGGCTGGAGGACAGATCCTGCGGCTGTAAACCATCTGAGCTGCTGGCAGGCTGTTCCATATCAACTGAAAGCAGAAAAAAATTGTTACTCCAAGTCATCATCACATCATTTAAACTCAGTGTTAAATCACTGACATCTAAATGCTGGATGACATCAGTATTGGCTGTGTTTTGGAAATGGAAATATTATGCAAGGCCTACTGCGCAGTTAAGTGCTAGCTTCGTAGACTTTAAAGATTTTAGTACTTTGACACTAACCAGGTACAGTGACTGAATCAGTAACAAAATTAAATGTACAACTTTATCTCTATAACATATTCCTGCTGTACTGGTCTAAGTTACATTTAAGATAAAGCCTAAACAAATTATGGCCATAACAAATAATTTAATTTACTGTATTCAGATTCATTGCTTTTTTAGAGAAGTTATTAGCACATTAATTGCCTGATTGGGTGCTTTAACACTTTCCGAGACCAGTTCACATGTATATAACCAAGACTTGTAACATACATGATACATTTTTTAATTTCTTATGTTATCTCCAGTTTTATATCAATCTTTATTTCGGACAAATGCGCCTAGCTGGATATCACCACCTTGCTAAAGCTAACCGTTAAACATTCCCCAACCTTAACTTATTTCAGGTTTGTTTGGTTTTAGTGACATTAACACAGTAATACTGGAGCTGTTGCTTTATCGTCAGGCTACTGTTTTGCTAACGTTAGTGCAACATCACGTTGGCACAGGGGACAAAACATCCTACATAACACAACCAATTTTATTACCGCGTCCAACACACGTTTATTAAAAAACACAGCCAATAGTTTTCATAGACAAACACACAGAGCAATGTACCGTGACTTAGCTTAGCACATCACTAGGAACTAGCCGTTAGCATCACGCGCTAACTGCGCTAAACAAAGAGAGCGCGTGCAAACTTACCCGAGCACAGCAGATGCATTTAATCATGAAACGCAAACTCCGACGCAAACTTCATCCCGCTGGCACTGAACACACACTTTTAAGTGCAACCACGTCTCCCTCAATAGTGTGTAGAGTTTTAACGGAATAATGAATGAAATAGGTAATTTTCATACTTTTGAAGTTAAGTCCTATGTCAGTGGTTAGATAAGATTGTGGTAGTACTGTACGCCAGCAGCTAACGGAGCCACTGCGCAGGACTGGGATTTAGTGTAGTTGATCCACTTGAAAGAAATATTATTTTTCTAAAGCAACTCAACTGTTAAAGCTGTCTTTGCATATTTACTGTAGCTTCTGGCAAATCAGTGCAGTGAAAACATGAGACAGACACGGTTATTAAACACATAAAACATCTCAATTCAAATGCAAATCTAAAATATATTTATCTATAATTGCATTGCATGGAATGTTTTTCAGTATTTTCATTTACATTTGTTTTCCACTGTAATGATAAAGAAATGTGCAAAAGAGGGTGCAAAAATATTTATTGCTAATATACCTGTTGTCAGTCCGTGTACATTTGCAGTTTATTTACAATAATGTATAGAGGAATGAAAATGTGAGAAAAATCCATAACGTTTAAATAAATACAAGGGACTGCCACTGAATAACACTATATGCTTACAGCTTGAGGAAACACACACACAATCTCCCATTCAACTTGAGCGGACCACTATTAATTTTATAATGGAAACCCTATATAAAGTTGCTTATACACCAGGCCAAGACCCTGCAGGTGTATTGTTAAATGTCTAACAGTCATTCCTGTATATGAAACATATTCTTTATTTAAAAATTCGGAGATGGCAATAAACATTTCCAACTCAACACTTTAGGCACTGAAGCAGTGTCAAGCCATGGAGAGTCAGCAGTTAAATGATACAAACATTTTGTTGTCTAATTTAAGCTATTTTACATAGTCAGCCATCCCATTTCACTAAAACAAAGAATTAGAGGGATTGTGCAAACTGACCACATCTAGCGCAATATACAAGCCTGTAGGCGTAATTATATCTTATGGTTGTTAATTTTGTATAATGTCCCAATAATCTGTAGTCTTAAGTCATTATATATTTACTTATTTTACTGGTGATTCACTCAAACTAAAGTGTTAAAACAGTAGCTTACACAGTCATGTTTAGTGTATGCATGATAGATGCTTCATTAAAAACAAAGTATTTACATTAAGACATGGCAATGGAAAAAGTCACAGTAACTGAAGTGAACAGACTATAGACATAAAATTCAGACTTCATACCATGTTTAATATATGCTGTATTTTGTGACCAGTGTGTCTCTAATAATTACAGAGCTAAAACATAGTGGGTCTCATTAACATGCAGCAAGGCAGGTTGACGGTCTAAGTCAGAAGTCCTTAGTGTCCTTGTTCTCAAACAAGTGAAGTCTCTGCTCAGCTGTCAGACCTTCCTTGAGACTCTGAAGACAGAATGAGAGAACAGAAATACTCAGATATACACCATACACACTTTCAATGTCAGATTAAAATGTTCAAATCATTTTCTGTTTAATAATACACATTTTAAAAGAAAAAGTGTAATTAAATTCATAAAGATGATGTGGATGATTCAATGAAAACATTAACAATATTTAAATATTGTTTTATTAACCATCAGCATACATCCTTATTTCAAATCCTTGTTTATGCGCTGAGTTTATATCTGTGGTAATACAAATTTGTAGAGATCAAAAAAAACATTCTGCCCTCATTTACTCACCATCATTACTTCCAAAAAGCCATAATACTAACAAAAAAGATATTAGACAGAATGTAAATGAATGACAACCTCGGTCATTGTTCACAGTGTCCTGATGTTCCATGGAAGATAGTAAGTCATACTGGTTTGGAACAACATATGGGTGAGTAAACAATAAAGCATTTAGATTTTTGGGTGAACTATCCAGTTAAAAGCAAGAAGTGTTCAAAATGCCTGTTGTGCCAGCAACAACCCCCCAACCTT
This sequence comes from Ambastaia sidthimunki, assembly GCA_036877625.1. Lineage (NCBI taxonomy): Eukaryota > Metazoa > Chordata > Actinopteri > Cypriniformes > Botiidae > Ambastaia > Ambastaia sidthimunki. The sequence goes on along the minus strand of JAZGTK010007226.1, from coordinate 146 downwards.
CATTACCAACCAACAAAACACAACAAAACCTGCAGCCACGCTACCCTAAACCACAACAGTAGCATGCTTTGTACTGTTTTAGACCTTTATAGTGAAGCTTTATTGTCAGTCTGTGTTTGAAATATAAATGATGAAAACAGATTAAG
>JAZGTK010007225.1:0-19661 GCA_036877625.1 Ambastaia sidthimunki | reverse complement strand
TGTACTGTTATGCTGAAGTGTGCAGGAAATTACAAGCAATGTTTAAAATCAGGTTGCAGGTAGACTCCACACAGCACATTAACATGTATGGTGTACTCATTGTGAAACCGCTGTAAACACATAACACACCTTACTTGACACATTGTTAAGACTTTACATAAGCTGCCACATTCACCATACATGTGTTGTTTTTCATATAGTTTAAATAACAATTATATATGCATCTTTCTGTCTCAAAAATAATCACCACGCACTTTATCCAACAAACAGCATCAAAGTTTCACTTCGAATTTTCTTTTTGCATGAATGGTCATTACTGTCTCTGGTGGTTATTTATTAGCTGTTGTATTTGGAGGACGGTTAAAACTGTACGTTTAGAAAACAGCTTTTACGCCAACCAATGGCATTAAACTCGATCAAACAGACTTGGGTCTACATTGTGTACCCATTTATGACCAATTCACCCTGACTCTTGTTGTATCCAAACATTTTTATCCAGTTTGGGAGGAGTGGGACAGGATACTTTAGAGAGAATTCAGTCCATGTGGCCAATGACTGAACAAAATGAACAAAACCCATGAAGTAATTTTGTGAAGAACATGGAAAGGGAAAAAAATGCTTTTGATCATGAACTTTGACTCCTTTTTTCTTATCCTAAATGAAAAATACTCATAACTTCACAGAAATAAAAAAGGTTTGACTTCTGTGAAACATCAACTTGTAACCCATGGCCTCTCATATAGGTCATGTGTAAAACTCTCTGTCAGGCCTTGAAAGCAGGAATTGCTGTGTCCATCTCTCACAACATGAAAGGCACACACTGTGGTTCTGCAGGTGCAAATGTGTCATGCTCTGACTATATTTATGTTCACTGTAACATCTTACGGTCACTGTGGTGTACCAGCAAGATAAATCACTTCTGTCCTGGTGTTCACAGATGTTCTAAGGTGTTGTGGTGTAGTGATAAAGCTCAGGGCTGCTAGTGATAAAGCATAAAAGTGTTTGTTCAAGACCCATAAGGAACAAGTCACCAGTTTGTCTTGGAGCAAGGCTCTTTACTCCATCCTCTCCAGGTCTTCAGGCGTCCCTGTAGCAAAAGTTCTGTTCTTGCGTTCCTGGGGTCGACCCAAGCTACAAGCTGTAAAATGGTAAAAATGGTATGGTATAAACTGGTGTTTGAATTTACAAAAAACTCTGTAACCAGTAGCAGTGTACATACTTGTGACTCAACCAGCAATACTTCCTTGGCCAACCAGCCTTATCATAAAGACCATGACGATCTACCAGATTCTCCAAGTTTTGGTGCCCAATTTTACAGTTATGCTGGTCCATCTCCTTGACCAATACTAACCAACCCTCCTCCTCCTGAAAAAGCTTATTTTTAATTCCACAAACACCCCTCCAAGAAAGGATTTGGGGTTTTATCAGTATATTCTCCTTTCTCTCTTTATTTTTCACCACCCCACACCCATTGCCTCCTTTCGATGCATCTGCCTCTCCCGATAAGCCTTGCAGACGTCACCTTTACAGCATTATTAAAACGTTTCTTCCGGGCTGGATTGAAATGATTATCTCCTGAGGCTGAGGAAAGAAAGTTAGCAGATATCCCAGCTCCATCCCAGACGTATCTGGACCTTCTCTTTGAAGCTGGGGACAGACTGGCTGGGTGGTTGAAGATTACGGTTCTCCCTCAAACCTACTACAATGAGAAGAGTAAATTGGGGAGGAAGGAGCATTGTGGAAGGCAGAGAGAAGGGCCGGCAGATGATAACAGGACCGCTTGCCTCCTCTATGTCTCTCTCTCCGTCTGGGTTGGCAGTGTGCTGACTACAGTGGTGCCAGGGACTTACTGTCAAGAAGAAATAGGGCAGGATTGGTTGCAGACAGCCCATTTTTCCAGAGTCTAAGCCTCTTTCTCAATCCCTCCAGCATTTTGGGTCCCTTATCACCTACATTATGCATACACAGCATGTGTATTTTGCCATGTTTTGCTTTGAAACCAACCTCGCAGTATCTCTAGACTGTCTCACCTTATTTATTTGGAAACTCTGTATAAAACTCCCTGCTGTTCATGAAAGGATGAGACTTATTTTGAGTGTGGAACAATTGTATTATGCAGGTGAAAGCTGAGCTGTCATTCGTTTATTTAATTTCAAATCATTTATGAGACTGTATTGAGTGTTGATTATTTTAAAAGCAATTATGATTTTTAACTGGCAAACTTTTATTAATTTTTGTCTGAGGAAAATTATTTATTGTCCTCTACTTATTTTTTATTTTTTAAAATTGAATTCTATTTTTCCACAGTAGTAATTACTGTCTTAGCCAGAGGTCATTGACCTCAAAGCTTGCATGAACAGTGAAACAAGTTGGCCTAACAACCAAATAATTACAACAATCCTCCACTGTAGATTCATTAAAATAAATTCTTTCCAGTGTATTGCAAAGATACAACGGCAGATACTCAGCAATTAGTTGGGATATGAAAAGTTTAGTGAGGTTCAGTATCATTTTATTCAATATTCAAGATGGAATCAAAGTTACATTGTAAACATTACATTGGGGAAATAATAATAATTTCAGTTGTGTTTTACTTGGCTGCAGTGCAAAAAAAGAACTTTTCATGTAAAACGCCAGCTTTGTTCACACTGCCCCTACAAACATTGCAAACATTCTAAAGTTGCTGTTGGATTTAGAAAACTGGGTTTGGAGCATAACTGTCATTTTTACACCACCCCAGCAAACACCAACAGGGTTAACACAATGATTCAAAAAGCCCACAACCCTTTGGAATTTGACATTTTGTTACTGTTTGTGGGGAAGTTTGTCTTCAAATATTTTATTTTTTATCTGTTTGTTAGCACAGGAGTGCAATGCCATATAGATGTGCATTGATAAAAGATGTCTATTTTTTCACAAATGCGCATTTAAATAAAAATGGAAAATAACATTATGCTGCACTTACTCATTTTGTCCAATAAAATACTTTCTAGAATAGAAATGTCCCTCCCCCAGTACCAGTACTTCAGACTAGCAATAGCAAGTACTAAATCATGTTCATGACTGATGTAAAATAAATGTTACTGCTTAATAAAACAGACAGCAACTTAATTAAATTTTATAAGCCAAGCTGAAAATATTTATTATGTGCCCTCTGCATTTAGATCAATCCTACATGCTTGGTTGTATGTATGTTCAGACAAGCATGAACATTAGACATGTACATTTACATTTAATCATTTAGTCCACACTTTTATCGTACGTGACTTTCAAATGTGAAAGATTCACATGATATACACTATCTGACTTACTGGACTGCTTGCTGAGAGCTTTGCTCATTAGCAATGTTCTGGTCCACACATCTGAATATATGCCCATCTGCACACCCTGTCACCTCCTTTCATATTGCTTTCGGCAGGCACACACAGACCTGAGACCTCACACATGGAGCGTAATCAAAGCAGAGGAGCTAGCCAAGCTGCTACATCTGCATCCATCTTCCTGGAGAGCGAATGGGTGAGATCTGCCAGTTTATTAAAAATGAGAAGATAGAGATGAGCTGGCTTGTAGAACTGGTCAAAATGTATCCTATTTATAGTGCATAAAAACACAAACTTGTTTGACTATGGCTCATCTTTCAAAAACGTTGTTTTGGGCCCCTGTGACAAATGCTTCTTTCCACTGCAGTGTGTATATAGGCTGTGGCTCGCCCCTCTAGTTTTGTCCTGGGCCCCATGAATTTTAGTGGCAGGTAGCCATATTCTATAAAAAGTAAATAATATAAAAAATTTCCAGCCAAAATGTTGTCCCATTAAACAGTGTTCACATTGTAATTTCAATGTTCTCCAACTGTATTGTTTTGGGGACTCAACAGATTAAATCTTTGACTCATGGGATAAATTGTAGACTTAGAAGGTGTCTTAACACTTCTAGGCTCCCGTGGTTTGTTCTCTGGAGTGTTGTGCCTTTTATGAAGAGTAATCTTATCAAACACACCTCCACATAACCATCTCTGGGAAAAGAGGTCTTAATATGGACCGGCCTGCAGGGGCCTGTTTACTCAGTGGGGTTATGAGTGAAAGCTTTCAGAAGAATTGGTGGTTATTAATTTTTCTGTCCCAGAGTCCTTTTTGTGCCCTTTGGATGAAAAAGAATAGTTGTATGGTACATGGTAACATGTATTCTCTCACTCCCATTGAGTTTATTGCCAAATTTGTTTCTGCCTAAATGGCTGGTAATGCATGGAGCCCATCAGCAATTAAGTTGAGGCAAGAAGGGAAATGGGTTTGCAAGCTGGCGCTAATGTTTGCCTTAATTTTATAATTTTATTTTGAGGAGCAGACAAAATTGGATTTTACAGGCAGTTTTTAATGAAAATGGAAGAAATCAATGCAGGATAAAGGGCCCTGAGTCGTTTGCAACATTTTAAAGAGTGTGATGTACGAATTCCATGAATAGATTCAAAAACACAATGTCCTGATGGTCATCATAATGACTCATCATGTTATTCACCAGGAAGGATTGGAAATACCAACTCACCTCGCACAGTGTCCTCACCTAAGGATTGGATTACTCATGAGTTTTAATAGAAATTGACATTTTTTAAAAACAAACTTCATGAGGTAGGAAACGTGACTCGTTGCCCATGCAAAACTCTATGCTAGAGTGTTTGCCAGTATGTTTCTTTAAATTTGCTAGGTGGTGGAATAAGTGTAGGCTAACTTTGGAGATGGTATTCTGGACTTTTGATATGTCTGGACCTCTGATGTAAATCTATGGGTGTTTTTGTCAATTTCCACCAGGCAAAATCCATCCATTAGAAAGAAACAGGTTTGCAGTTACCCTAGATAGCAAAATTCTAAAGAATTATGAATACACATGCAGCATTTTTATGCCAACAGATTTACTACCAAATGCCTATCTACACGACTTATTTTACAGTTTGATTACATTTATGATTAAGTTAAATGCATTAATTTGCTGCCAAGTACCTTTCATCAAGTCATTTCCAGACAGGAAACTGAACTCATTGTCTCACCTCTAGCAGGAAATAAATAAATAAGATAGCTTAGCAAGTAGCGATAATCAGTCGACAAAGAAACCAATAAGAATCTCAGAAGGCATCATTTATTTAAAGTGTTTACTGCCGGAGGGCCTGGGAGAGGTGAGAACGTGTTTGAAACAAGCCGTGCTCAGATACCCTCACGCTCACCCTCAGTCACCAGACCCCCTGCTAACACACATAAACCAAACCAGCCTTGTTTTTCTTACCTGTGCTGGATCTCTGAATATGTTTTATGTTCTGAGTGGTTGCTGCCAGGCGAAGTTCTGAGACTGCCGGGTGAACACAGGAGTGTAATAATTTAGGATATTATTTTGTCGGCACCAGAGGAAAAGTGTGTAGCTCATAAAGTTCAGCTGTGCGTTTATATGTTTCTTTTAAAAACACTGTGGTGGTGGTAGTATGCTGCTGGAGTTGTATCAAAGAGTACAGAGTTTTTCACCACATATATAAATATATATAAATATACACCAAATTCATATAAATATTTATGTATATTTGTTGTATATTTGCTTCTGGCTTGAGGGTCTTTCCAAAGGTTTAAGCCAAGACCTAATCCTGTGATTTTCTGAGTTTCTATTGTAGATGACTGATAAAGTATCTTCAGTAAGCACACTACTGATAACATATAACTCAGACCCAAGTGATGAGAAGCATATTTCATCATGGGAGGAAGTGGAAGTCTTCAAAGAGAAATCTCTTAATTTAACATACACCAAAGTGCTGGGTTTTATTTTCTGTCAGGATGTTTGATTTTGGAACCCTTCTTTTTTAATGGCTCTTTCATTAGATGAACAAAACTCATTTTGCTGTCAATTTTTTTTCTTTTTCTGAATGGTCTTTGAGTCCAATTTCTGAAACAAAATGGTTTCTCTTTGACCAGCACATTTGTGAAAAATAACCCCTGAAGACTAAAGGGTCATTGAGATATGCTGTTATTAGTGTACTGCAGGGGGAATCAGAGTTAATCAATGGCTCAAAGTGCCAAGAAGAATAAAAAGCGTGAAAACTGTTGGGCTGCTGCCTCTCTTCTTTGCCAGACACTAGGTGCAGTGGTCCAGGTTACCTTGGTGAGCATGAGCAAATTAGCTAAAAATAGGCTTGTTGAGTCCTTGGTACAAGTTCTGCCTCTACCAGCTCGTGATTATTTTGCTTTGTAGCTGACATTTCTATTAAACTTTCCTTTTTCTTATTGCTCCAATTTTATTGATAATTTAGACCCAGTTTTAAAAGTAATACATTACATTATTGTTTTAAAATAACTTATTTCTTTATAAACATTTTATCATATTATATTATAAATTATATAAATTTTATACACTAATTGTGTAGACCTACAATACATACAATACATAAAGGGACACCAGAGAGGTTTTCAATTATATAGTAAATAATTTCCTTAAAGGCAAAGGTAACATGCCTTACTGACATCCAAAAATCAGTTCCAGTTTTGCAGTCAGAGAAATCTGTGCCAAATTAAAAAATGTGTGTGATTTTTTTAAAATATTATTTTATTATGCATTGTTATTTATTATGCATAATTGTTATTACTATGGGGCACATAACGTAAACACAATGTGAAATAAAGTGTTACCATTATTACTTTTTAACACTGTGTTTGAACAGTGTTTATTTTCAATGCTTTATTATTTTTAACAGGGCTGCTGAAAACCCCTACACTGTGGCCTAAAATAACAGAAAATAACAAATTATTCTAGAAATAAGTGATAATACTGTTAAATGATATGTAATCTCCCACTTGCAGTGTCTAAAAGTTAACCCTTAATTTGTTCAGATGGCTTACAGGTAATTACCCAAGATTATGACTGCATGCGTTAAAAGAGAGTTTCTCTTCCCTCTAAATAAATCAAGATGAACTAAGCACTCCATGTGCAAGAAAAGTGGCACAGGGGCCCTTTTTATGGGCGAGCGAAAGGAAATAAATAAATGAATAATTCTCTCTTTGGATGTGACAGGAGAGTGTGCTACCTTGCCACCTGTGTTGTCTGGCACCACACACACGCCTGCCAATTAAAGAGAGGGAAATGGGGGCAAGCCTCAGGGCCTGGTTTGCATAATATCAACTGCATAAAACGCGACCATCTGTTTTCCCAGCCAATTCTTTCCCCATGACTGTAACTTTAATATGGTAATGTTTTAAGAGCTCATGTGCTCCTCAATGTGCTCTCAGATGAGACTGATGGAAAGAAAGTGGAAATTGTACAAATATCCGCATGCTGTGGTATTATGAATGTGCTACTTCAATTGTATTTGTCATTCCAAAAGTATTTTCTCTAAGAAGGCAAAGATTATAAAATTGGACTTGAAAATAATTGGTGTTAAATAAACTAAACAAATGTTACAAAATAGATCAAATGTAGAGAGGAAATTCTTGACTTCTTGGCTTAAACTACATATTCTGATGCATATTTTACATGTTGGCACCAGTAAACGTCTTCAATTCTGATCAATACCCTCTTTACTGCAGTGGCTTTAAATGCCCCAAATACCTAACAGCAATTAAACCAATTTTAGATAACAGCTTATGACTAATTACTGTATTTTATTTAATTAAAGGTTCAGCATGCAATTTTTTTATCATCACAAAATCAAAACTTTGTTTAAATGATAACTGTTGCTATGTTGAGCTGATCGGAATACTCAAACAAACAGAGCAATGTTCTGATACCACCGGTGTCACAGTGTTTAAAGTTTTTACAGAAATCAACCAATAAATGGCTTGCTCTTGATGTTTGTCTTAAAGTTGGGATGTAAGAAATGTCAGAAATATCAATATTTTCCCAATTTATCTGAATAAACTGCAGGCCTGCTGCAGTTGTTTTCTGGGGTGTGATCAGTCTCTAATTTTCCACAGCTCACACACGTCCTCCTAAGTGTTTATTTTCTCTCATGCTAACGCAAACACAAATTCACACTATTCCAGAGTTCCTGCAATACGGTACCTGGCAGCAGAACCAATTAGCTGGCAGGTAGACTTGTAGGAGATGATGGATTAACAGCAAATGAGAAATTAAACAACCCTTTAGGCTGTGAGAACCTCCAGAAACGTCCGCTCACCCCTAAAAGCCGTTGAAGGAGCTGCCCTTCTGCAACAAGCAAAGGCTTGACTCAATACTCCATATACAAGTGTGCCCAGTCCAGAAGTGGTTGAACTCCATATGCTGGCCATGTTGAATGTATTAAAAGATGCTTGTTGATTTCTACATACACACACACACAAATCTCCAAATGTTCTTCTTCTTCTATAAATCTTAAATTTGGCTTATTTCCTTCTTAAAGTGTTTTTCTTCTGCCCTGTTCTGGGTCTGACAGTGTGGCATCCAAAGCTCTGGCCACTGGAGTAATTTTGTGTCCCTGTCAGGTTTTGCATTCATTTGCTCCAGAAGTATGTTTAAGAAGTTAAGTAAACATGGCAGCTTGTCTTAAAGGCTGCACACTATACATCCAGGCTGTCATTACAGGCCACACAAGTCCACTCACTGATTAGAAGGGGTGCAAATCATTACCTCTTGTTTATTAGTTTGATTTGTAGCCCGAGCCATGGAGGGTCTAAGCTAACTGCATTTGAGGCAATCACATGCATGCCTTGGGACCTACACTGCAATTTTTCTTCAGAATTGAGGCTATCATTCGTCATCACAACAAATACCACACCCAGAACTTCTCTTTCAAGTAGCAGCAAGTAATGAATACCGCTATAATCACTGGGAATTAGCATTGCTACTGTCACAGGAAGGTTTTCAAAGGAATGTATATCATGCCCCGCACGCATAAACGCGTTACGGCTTATCGTCGATATGCAGAGCCAGCTAAATAAACATCTAACGGCTAGAGCTAGAGCTGGACCATTTTTCAAAAACGACCTTCTAATGACCAAAGACAACTGTTCATTTCTCTTGGCAGCGCAATCAGTTTTAATGCAGGAATACATGCGCAGCGCCTCGAACCCAAGAGGTGTTTTAAACGCATTAAAAGCTTCCAGCGCCTGAAGACTGATTGCGGTCAGAACTGTCAATGTAATCGACAACTCTTGTTAGGCCACCTGAATCACTCCGTCCCACTTCCAGTGAGTTTTCTATTATTACCCACTAGAAAAGAGCCGGCAAGCATTGAAAAGACAGATCAGGCCGCGTCAGGCCTCTGTCGACTCATTCAGCTCCCATAATTAAGAGCTGTTTGATTTATGACACAGCAAGTCTCGTGCTTCTGCCAAACATGGAAATGTAATATAATTGCAATTTCATTCCAAGATATGCTCTTTATGAACACTGGAAACTAACACAATAGAAATGACTGGTGTCTCCGGGCCAGTATGGGAGTGTCGTGATTTGTTCCAATGCAGAGTGCAGTAATTTAGCTTTATTGCTATAGAACGTGTCTAAACGGAGCCTGTTTTTCTGCTGTCTGTGCTGAGCCCAGCTGCATGCTACTAAAATGCCTGACTGCGTATACAAAGATGATCTGAAGATGCTTAAGCTACATGATTTAAAAAAAATTACCCATAAAAAAACTATTGTAAAATTAAGATCGCATGCCTTAGAAAATTGGGTTTTATGTCAGCAAATGGAAGTATCAGATTTGAACATGTGTTGTGCTTATTTTCTTTCAGCTGGGTATGATCCAGTTATGTTAATGTTTCGTTTTGGCACATAAGAATAATGTGGATGAGAGCAGAAACTCATAGTAAAACAGCAGGATTTCAATCAGCCACCCTGATCTCCAGAGATACGCGGAAGATCATTTGCAATAAAGCTGATTATACATTATCTTCAGACCAATGAGAACATTTGACTCCATCCAACTGTCTCAATGTTTCTCACCAGGCAACACAGTAAAACTCAGACTTTGTCTACAGTTACACCATTAAAGTTACAAAGTCAGTAAAATCATTCACAAATGTATGTAATTAAAAGTAAAGTATTATAATAAAAACATTACTGAGATGCCACTGACAGACCACACACTTGATACCCAATAACTCACGTAGCCTACGGTTCACTGCCAGTTATTTTGTTTGTTGAGCTCTGGCAGTCTAACAGAATCAAATTTGAGCTCTGCTGACTGGAAAGGACTGACCAATCCAAACCTTTTACTGCTATAAGAGGGCAGAGGCACAGAGAAGTATTCTATTATAAAAAAGACCTCTGCACCCCATCTTCCCAGAAGTGCAGCCATCTTCCAAGAAGCAGTGATGCTATCTTCTCCATTCTCCAAATGAAGGTCTTATTCATCAGTGTTGTTCTGTTTTTTCTTATCTGCTCTGCCCTTTCTTATAAAAAAGCATACAGATCTGATGTTCTCTATCAAAGCCATTGAGAGTTCAATAACAAATCCGCACTATATTTCTTTCCAGCCACCATAAAACAGTATAGCATAGAGCGACCACAAGCGACTGCATAGAGCCTTTATACACAAATAATACAGTCAAAATGCCTATTTTTACAAAATAACAATGTAATATGTTATATAATATGCTGTGTCTCAAGTAAATGTAAACAGACAAAATAACATGATTTGTGTCAAATTTGGACTTAATCTGAACCTAAATCTGTTGCCGGAGATTAAAGTTGTGTTTTTTAACAAATACTTTCATGTTAATACAACAATGCATGCATACAGTGTTACATGATATATTACGTAATATATTGTTTTATTGTATCTAACAGTCTATTTATATTAATATTTAACAATAATAATTAAATAAAGAATGCTAATTTGACAAAATTAGAACTAATCTGAAATTTTAGCTGAAAAATTGTTTCAAGCGCTGTAATGCTCAGAATGAAAGCGTACAGTATTCATTTGCCCTCATAATTTAGAGGGTTTTCATTTCCCCAGAAATGTCACCCTAGGATTTTCCTCACTTGACAAGGCTTTGAAAGCAATGTGTGCGGAGAGAGAGGGCAGAAGCGAGGAAGCTTTTTGCTTATGTTCACAGGGTACAATAATGAGAGTACTGTTCAAAGGAACAGATGAATAAATAATCAGTTGTCGGCCTGTAAGGATTAGTTCAAAGGCTGTCACTAACTTAAGAGAGAGTGCAGGCTTGTTTCCACACAAGAAACAGTGATGATTTATTCAGGTCTCTTACCTTTTTTACACCTACTGCTTTGGAAGTGAATCACTGGTTTCTAGTGAGAATCAAATTCAAGGTGTGAGGAAAAGAAAAAGAAAGTTTTGACAAAAGAGGGATTATACCGGGCTTGTTCCCAGCACTTCTAGACTGTTGTAATTAAAAGGAGTGAAGGGTTTTTATGGATGTTGGGACGCAGCCACACGGATTTATCGGAAGTAGACAGTCTCTAGTGTTCCTGCCAGATACACTGAACTAGACCCATGATTCTTGAGCATTTGAGCGCAAAGCGGCCGTGTGGACAACAAACATTAGTGTAATTGCATTCCTGAGCTGTTAATCAACCATGGTGGCAACGAACCTTTAAACAACATCATAGTTTCTTACAGGAGTTAGTGAGTTATGGACAGGCTGAGCAGAATATGGGCAGAACTGCAGATTTACACAGAATCGGAATATCGTCATTCAGAGTTCCACCAACCTCCTGTCACTTGCAGCTTTGAATATATTTTGGCTCATTTGATAATGCTTTTAGCTAGGGATATGAACGTGGTACTCTCTGCTCTGTCTACTGTTATGTATTTTAGTTTAAATTAATTTATCTTAAATAGTGCTGGAAATAAATTAGGGCTAGAAAAGCAGTTGACAAGAGTTAAAGGTGAATTAAAAGTTACTGACTACTTTAAAGGATTGAAAAATAATGTGTTAAAAACTCATTGTAGCATTAATAACCTTGAGTATTTTTATATCATTTGTTATGATTGTATTGTTACTTTTCATAAAACAAAAAACAATATATGCAAAATACAGGCCAACATGAAATTTTTTCTTCATTCACCCAACAATGTTAATTGTGAAAGCTATGTTAAATGTTCTTGGGATGATTATTGTAGGTTAATCAAATCTAGAGATAAGTGTGTTTAACTCGGAAATGCTTCAGATATTTGTCTGACAGGCTGTTATAAACACTTGTCTCTGACGTGGCCTTTTACACATTTATCAAAGAGTTGTTTAAATAGTTTCTCAGCAGAAATCATTAAAAAGATATATGACTTTATTTGACAAGATACTTACAATGTTCTGAGCACACTGTTTCTTTGTTTTATGTGTTCCTTAGGAAAAGTTTGCAATTTTTGTACCACTAACATCCAACAGAACGCCTGTTTTCTTCTAGATTTTACACATATTCTCCCTATCTGACATTGATTGGTCAGAATGCTAAACAAACAGTTTTTATAAGGACAGTTGTCTCTGAATATTCAGCTGAGATAAGAGAAAGTATTTTTAACTTCATACACATCACCACAAATATAGGATTAGGAAACTAGAAGGACAGGAAGATAATGCATTTTTTATATATAATTTCCATGTTAATTGTGAATTTATTTCAGCCTTTAAGTAGGACAGCAGTTCATGAACTCATATCGCGAGTATTCACTTTTTGCCCCCCCCAGGACACCGCATACATACCTGCAATCTTTGCTTCTCAGGCAATTTAAAAGCTTTAATATTTGGGACACAGCATGACATATCATTTTACAGCAGGCTATATTATATTTCAGCCTCAATTCGTTATCATTCTGACGGGTTTTATTTTTTTGCAGAAAGGGTCTGCCCTGCAAAGTAGAACTATGTTAAATGATTTTTCAGTTCTCAGCCGACGTCAATACTATTACCAGACGTACCAGGGGGTGTGCCGAGTTAATTTGCTGTAAATGAGAACATGGCAAAGCAGGAGCCGGGTGGAGGTCTGTATATGTTCCACCACTGGTCCTTCTATTAAAAGGTGTCTGACCTCCACACAGCTGGAAAGCAAGTCAATCCAGCCTCACTCTTTCCATTTCTTGCTCAATTGTTCACGGCTCTTCCTGTATGATGAAGTTTTTGAGGAAGGTTTGTGCGTGTTTGAGCACACCTGCAGGACAGCACGGCCATTCCTGCTAGAGCCGGTTTCATGAGAGAAATAATGTGCAAAAGTGTAAAAAGTCCTAAGCTTTGTGAGTGAGAATATTTATGGAGTGTTTTTCGAATTAGCACATTAGGTTTGTAACAATGTTCTGCAGTTCTCAGACGATTCAGAACATGTTCAAAATAACTAAATTATAAAATAGGGAGCTAGTTATCACATAAGAAAGTTGTTACAAGGGCTATATTAAATTTGGAGTCAGAATCCAATTATGTTTTCTGTACAAGTAGGTTTGTGTGTTGGTTTCAAAATCTAATTCAAAACAGTTTTAAATTGGAATATTTTGGTGACTCCTACAAACTAAAATTATAATATCATAATTTTGTATAATTTTGTATCGCTGTTGTATAAACCCCTCTGGAATACAATACAGAGTTAGTTCATAAAAACTAAATTGTGTCATTTACGTAACCACATATCAAACCTGTACCAGGGATAAAGTATGACAACTAAACCTGCTGTCCCCTACACAAGCAATATCTAATGATCGCTTGCATTTTTCTCTTTTATCAAACATTCAGTCGACAAGAAATGCCTGAGTTGAGGTTTCTAGTGGAGTACCAGAGAGAGAGAGAGAGAATTCTGAGTGATCCTTAGTGACCAATCTGTGTCCTGTCAGGTCAAAATTAAGTTATTCTGGAGGTAAGCTGGTCAAACTGTTCCTACTGTGTGTGTGATAATCCTGTTCGTCTATTTACGATGACCTCCGTCAAGATGACCAGATGGACGGCTATGTTCTGCTCATGAGATGGATGGAACAGATAATGCATTATTTACTCTTGCTGTGACACTATATTTATTGACTGCCCGACTCTGCCAGACTGGACTGTGCAGAGATGAATTATACGTGAGGATTAGAGATATCGGTTTACATGGACGCAGACCTGTTGAAGCGCATACATGTAACACAGATGCCAGATCTTATCTTCAAACTGTGATGTGGTTTCATGGAGGATGGGCTATTCAATATGGGAGACATACTGTGTTTACACCAGGCACATGCAATCTGGTCTCTGGCCTAGTAGCTTAAATCATCTATTCTTTCCAATTATTTTTATATGTATATTAATCAGTACTTTCTTTTTTAAAATAGCCAGTTAACATGATTCCTGTTTGTGTCTTGTTATTTATTTTCTAATTGTTTAACAGAAAGAAATTTGATTTGTCTAATTTCCATAACACAGTTTTTAATCTAGAAATGTGATCATTGGTACACTGATAACTTCATATGAGTTACTTTTTATGCTACCATTGACAATAAAGTTAAACAAACTCTTGTATTGTTGCAGAATTCTGTGTTTGCTCTCTCAGCTGACCGGTCCATTGCTGATAAACATTCTGAAGTGACATGCAGTTTTGATGCTCTCAGTGCAGACAACCCCACGCTGTGTCCATGTCGGTTGCTTCCAGTGTATCGGTGACTGACCTTGTTTGGTTCCATCCTCAACTCAGAGATGAGCAGAAGTTTGAGATGGCCAGAATCCAGACACAGTGGTGAAACTAACTTGAGACTCCCACTGTGGCTGCTAGAGAATTTGGCAGCCCTGTGCACATCGCCCACCTCTATAAACAAACCTTAGAATCCAGCTTCACCTTGACTGTTGGATGTTCTGCCTCATTTTCCAAAAGATAACATTTATAAAAGTGATGAGACCACATTTACGTTAAATGAATCCTTGTGTTAGAGGTGATTAGATTTTATCTGTGATGGAGAGATACTCTGTTGAAGAGCTTGTTATAAAACCCAGGAGTGCAATGATTTGCATCCCACTTGTGAAGCCAGTGACAAGCCTTTGAAGAGAGAAATGGATGGGCTATTAAATATGAATCATTTGGAGTTGTCACACAGAACTGTAGATGAAAGATCTGTGTCAGTGCGATCTGCTCATTTAAACTCCCTCTGACGATATTGATTTGACATTTCTGTGTTACACATCAAACCCTCAGATTTATAGTGCAGGAAACCAATATCAGGKCAAAACAGGAAACCGCTGSACTGTGTTGGGAATTTTTGTTACTTTAAAACAGYGTTTAAGTATCACAAAMCGCCTTTTTATGCTGCAGCAATATAAATCAGTTTTTGAAACTCATTTTGAAAAGGCTTTAACCAAGGCGTCTGTCATGTTTATGTTGTACCTCATGGGGAGTCTAAATGGAGTTCAGAAGTTGTGTAACATGCACGGGATGATTTTAGTGTCCTTCATGCTTTAATTTATTTCTTCAGTGAGACTGATTTATTTTGTGTCACAGATGTCATTCCAGAGCCACCACAACATTCATAAACCAAAAAAGAATAAAATGAGAAAGAGAGAGAGAGATGGTGGGGCAATCAGCAAAGGAAGGTTTGTGTATCAAGTACACTTACTGATTGGAGATATGATAGATCAAATAAAAACCTTGGCCTGAGCACAGAGTAAATGGAATGGACTCACAAACATTTTTTTAACTTACAGGAAAGGTGTTCTGGATCATGTGGGCCCAATTTAATGCACTAAAACACTAATGTCCTTTTAAAATTTACTGGAATCAATTTAAAGTTCAGTCTGTCATGTCATAGACATGTCATAGACTGTGGACCTGTGTGGTGTGTTTTTTTGTGTCGAGTCACTGTCTAGGCAGAGAGTAGGTAATGATTTGGAGGCAGATGACTATGTAGGTAACCCACAAGGTTTTGACTCACTATTTGACAAAGATCAGAGACGCTTGCAGAGTGTGATCAAAGACTCTTTAGGGGCCTTGTCATGTTTTAATAAATGCAACACAACCCCTATGCATAAGATACAGAAACAGTAGATGAGGCCCTGAGTAAAGTATATTAAATGCTGAATACTCTGTTAAAAATAAAAAATATTGCCAGCATTAACTTGTATGCTGGGTACTGCTGGACTAGCTATTAAACATGCTGTTCACTAGCAAAACTAATAAAGTTTTTAATCAAACCAAGGTCAACCAAAGTGTCTTGCTAGATAACTTAGTTAGCAGCCATTTTTGGGAACCAGCATCTAAAACACAACATATGATGGTAACAAGCCATGCTGTTCTTGTTATCAGGGAAAGAAATGTATATATATAGTTGAACAAAGACTCTCCACATTACCTCACACTCTCCACCTTCCTCATGTCAGATCATTATACTCCCCATACAACTAAATGCAAGCACTTGTCTCACCTCTTAATTGTTCATTATAATGTCACACCGGTGCTACTGTTAACTGCCAGTTTCGTTCTCTTATTAAATGCACTGAGAAAATTAATTAATATTTACATTTCCTCCAATTCAATGTATAGCTGTTCAGTAATTGAAGACTTGAGAAATTGTCACATTTTTCATTAGACTTGCAAATTAAGGGCTACACAGAAATTCTTTTGTGGCCTTTAAAAATTATTACACTAAAATGACATTGACTGCCTGTTGAAAAACCTTTTCACTTATGTTTTAATACAAATATTACTCACATGTCCTCCACAAAAGCCAGGGCGTTAGATTGTGTCTAATATGCACTAACCAGTCAAGCTCCAACACTGTGTATAAGGACACAGTCCACAAAAGTCTGATGTTAAACCAATATCTTACTAATCAGTTGGGATTGGGTAACCTCACTTGCTTTCAAAAGACTTCAGTGTGGAGCTTAATGCAAACACACATACACACTGTGTCAACAGTTAGAACATATTGGGTAGAAAGAACGTCATATTCAGAGTCATTGTGTTACAAGTACTTCACCTTATTCAGGTAATAAAGATGTTGACAGATCTCACTGGGTTCTGTTGACTCAGAGCAAAGTGATGGAAACAGGTACTTGGAGCGCTTCGTTTACTGACAAAGAGAAACATGAAACTCAGTAATTACCACACACACACACACACACACACACACATTTAGCTGAGGACTGTGGAAGTGGACCAATGGCAAATGGCTTTATTTTATGGTTTAATCATGTACAAGCAGAAGCTAATATAACCACAGCCTTTTTTAATCCTCCGCAATATTGGAACGTTTGGCTCTCTTTCCAAAACTCAGCAGCTTCAGTTTTATAACTCTTCTGGTGACAATAATTAATACCCGTCTGATATCATAGCATGTCTGGCCATGGTCCATTCCAGCTGTCTGTTGTGAGTTCTGTCAGCACATACTGGAGCTTATCTGTCTAGCCACAATACCACTGGAGACCTTAAGAATTGGTGAGAATTCCAACCTGCCGCAGTTGCAAGTAAACATCAAGTCTAAATTGATCATATTTACTTTATCAAATCTGATTTAGGCGATTTTTTTTTCCAGACACATATCACTGAAATGGGTGTTGTGTGACATCACATGTCTCTGTGACAGCCCTAGGCATTGTAAACACCTAAAAACTACCTGTCAATCATTTCCCCCATTCAGGTTTGTTGATGCTTTCAGGGTTGGGTTTTGGAGAAAAGACAACAAAATACTCAAATTTAAAAAAACATCTGAATTAATTTTTAATACACCTTTAATGCACCTTTAATAAACTTTGCTGGTCTTATTGCGAATGACTTATTTGCTGATAATTAAAAAAAAAATGAAATAAAAACTGTTGTCATCTTGAAATGAAAATGTATAAGCTCTGCCTCCAAAACTTTCCTTTTCAGCAAATCCCACAACCCAATTAATGGATAAAATCAGGTCTTTGAACAAAAATCAACTTTTTATTCACCAATTTCCAACTCATATAAATTAATGCCTTTTTACAATTGCAAAATTAACTTTCATATAACCCAGATAAACAATTTGGCTATTAATTAACAGGATCATACGTGTGACTTCATGCTGAAAATGAAAATCTCTCAGCTGAAAAATGTCTTTTGTGACAGTCACACAAATGTTGTTTTCATGTACACATTACCTTCTCGCCTATAAAAACAATGTCTGCAGGTATGCATGAGAAGTCACTGTTTGTATTGTATCAGATGGGTACTGACCTGAATATTGAACAAACTGTGCTCATTTTACATTCATTTAACTAATGCGGTAGATTATTTTTTTCCACAAGATTGCTTCTTAAATAAGTATTGGACCATGTGCAGTCACTATTATGCATATATATCGCAAAGTGTTTGTTTTGCAATACAAGTACTAAGACAAAAAAAGCATAATTTTAACAAGAATCAAGAGTACTTCACATTTTATTTTGGCAGGCAGCTTGTTTACAGGTTCATTCTTCACGAAACTCATCTTCCTGGTATGTTAATGTTTTTATGAGCTGTGCACACAACACAGACTACAGTAACGATACCATCACCTGTTTATCATTCAATTCTCTTTGTAATTAACATCATGACCTGTGAATAATCCTCACACGGCAAACTCTGGCTGTGTTTCCGTTGCCATGACAACTGCAGCCTTTCCGGCAGAAAACAAAAATCATTTCGTCACTGTGATTAGGCAGAAGATGTTGATGTTAAAAGGAATTCAAAAACTAATACTTTTTCAGGTTCTCAACTCTTTATTTCCCATTTCAAAAGACTCAAATTCTTGGACGTGGAACAAAGAACAGAAATAGCTCGTTCCTCGTTCAGTTCTGTGGATGAAATATGTCTTCTAATCATTCCACAACAGTCTCAGTTTTCGACATATGGTTCTTTCATCCGTTCTCTTCCGTGGTCTTTGGTTCTGGTGATGATTTCATTGTTGTTATTCTTTTTTTAAACCTTGCATAATTAGTGGCTGTAATAAATTACAGTGAGATTGTCCTCAAGAGGCCCAAGGAAAAGTCTTACTTAAAAACGACAAATTTCCACTGTCTTCCACATTTAAGTTTTCTGTCAGCGTCAACAGCCATTTAGGGAATTTTCTTCCTTCTGCTTGGTTTCCATAAAATGCTGCATAATTGCAGTAAAGTGCAATTGTACTCAGATTAAGACATCATATCTAATTAAATCTTAAAACAGAGAGTCATTTGTTTTTCACACTGAAACACTGGTGCTTTTTAAAGTGACATAGATATGCTGTTACAAAGAGCAGTTTCAAAGTAATAATGAAATATTGCAATGTGTTGATGACAAACATTTACACTTATGCATTATATTGAAACATTTATCCAAAATAACCACAAGTGCATTTAAAGGTGTGTGCACAATGTATGATTTTGACCACAATTTGGCAGTCTGAGACAAATGTCCGTAATCCTAAAATTATGACCTTAAGCCAAAATCTTTTTCTAGTTTAGCATGTTTGCAGACAGACAATTAATGACCATTGGGATCAAATTTCTCCTTTGATAAAATTGGCTGATAGTCTAAAACTTCTGTCCATTTTCAACAAGTCTTGATTGTCGCAAAGTCTGACATTAATGACAACTGATATCCCACAGTGTGACATGGCTTATAGGAGGGATCATGCTTATACAGTCTGACAAGCAATAATCCTGATGCACTACTAAAAATTGCCCAATGTGCGCTCAGCTAAATGTGTACAGCTTATCAGTTGTGTGTTTCTTAGGAAACAAAACAACGACCTTGTCATTTCTAGCCCCATGTAGTACCAGTTGAGCAACAGGAAATAGCTTTGATGCAAC